>JASBWR010000114.1:0-93136 GCA_030039265.1 Naganishia cerealis | reverse complement strand
CCAAGGAGTTAAACGAACACGCTGCACCTTCCCGTGGAAAGGAGAGTGAGGGCGTCGTGAGAGGGCAGGAGAGTAAGCGGTCGTTAGGTGAGTTTGTAGGAAGCATCACTCCCTCGGCGCCTCCTCGACGATCATCTGTCCCTGTCCATCAATGAATTAAACCAACATGAAATAACACCGTACATGTGCATTTTTCCCCTTTTAGTATTCTCTTACCATCCGCTTCCAAACGAGCCAGTCACGATGGAGAGCGCCGGCAGCCTCTCCCTCACCAGTGACAACGGCGGTGGGGAAATCAAGCTCTTCCGCGCACCGACCTCGTTCCAGCTGCTCTCAACATCCCTCAAACGCCTCCTGGCCGACTTGATGATCAGCGCGGGTGCAATGTTCGTCCCCCATCCTTCGGCATTCTCGACGAGTGACGCGGATGAACCGCGTTGGCGGTGCGAGGTGTGGGTCCGTACGTTTGCCCTGCCAATGCCCTTACCCCCTGGCGGAGGTGCGGGAATCAAGGGTAGGAAGAAACGGTGGATGGTGGGCGGTGGATATCGAACAATGGTCGGGATAGAGATGGACGAGGAGGTCACTGCTACGCCGTCGCCACCTGTTTTTGGTAGAACCACGAGTCGCGCGTCAGAGTCAGGAGCCACGAGTTTAACGTTGACCAGAACGCGGAGCAGTCGGTATTCTCATTCCGGGCATAGCGGACCGGCGGCGCCGTCATTGACTCGGACGACAACGAGTACCTCGAAACCCGCCGCGACGACATCAGACTCGACGAATGCCCTTGTACCGACATTCACTTCGTCCCACGTCCTCCGACTCCGTCTCCCGCTCCCGCTCTACGCGCCATTCACTGCCGCTCAACTCGTGGAAACGCTTCACAAGCATTACCAGTACGGGAAACGCGTGGGAAGGTCCACGTCGACGTCCCTTGCGCCCGGGACGATCGAGGAGAATGCGTATTCCTTTGCACGGATGGTGGATAAAGCACCTGGACCCGTGGACGAGGCTACGCGGTTGAGCAAGGCGCACAAGTTGGGCAGGACGACGATGGAGGGAGCGCCTGCGATCGGGCGGGTGGACGAGCGCGGCGGTGAGGATATTCAAGGGCAGGCGGGGAGGAAAGGGTTCCGATATACGATGAGAAAGGCCGTGAGTAAGGCAGTGGGAGCGGTTCAGGGTGAGAGGGAGGATACGGTGGAGGATGATCGTGCGAATTGGGTGACCCCGTTTACGGGCTAGGCGGGCTCAGAGTGTCAATAATGTAGCCATTATCATGTATGCGTGTTGTATGATGTATGACAATCGTTGTATTCATCTATCGATCGAACAGTGTACGGTATCACTTCCTAAGCGTCATAGACGGGCTTGACCTTGTACATGTTGACACTGTCATGGGCGGGCTGGATGTCTTCCTTGCCGCTGAGGTGGAAACTATTTTAGCGTCGCCCAAACCTCCACATTGAAATAAACTTACTACAGCCTGTCGACCGAATACATGTTGTCCGTCGACGGGATCTGGAAGCCCGAAGTGACATTGGACAGGTAGACCTTGCCCTCGGTCTTTTCGGCTTGCGCAGCCGGAGCCTTGGTGGCCGTAGCGTTCGTGCCTTTGCCCCAGCCCTTTTCACCGGGAGCGCCAACGTCGGCCGTCGAAGCTTCCTTGAAAGGTTGTCCTTTGAGCGCGACGGTAGACATTCGACCACTGCAACACATCGATTAGCAAGTTTTGCCAAGCCAAATCGCAGGCGAAAACCAAACCTACTCGGGAATGAAACCAAACTCCATTCGACCTTGAGCATCCTTGGTACCCTGACAAATATAAAAGCCCTTTCGCTCGAACTGAATAATATCAAACTGCTTCAAACCCTCAACATTGGCATCCGCCAGCGCATTGGCCCGGTATTCAGTAACGGGGTTAAGGCAAGCCGTAAAGTCGTCGCCATCCTCAATCTTCTTCTTGTTGATCAAGTAGTCGTAGTCGATCAATACGACGGGAATGAGCGGATGCGCGGCAGTCGGCGCGGACAGCCAGTGCACCTTTTTCGACGTCTTCTTGAAGTCGCCCTCGAGGTGGAGTTCAAGTTCGAGGGAGTCGACCTTGCTCGTTGCCGGGTTGGCCTTTTTGTTTCGCACAAAGGCGTTTCCCCAGTCCATGGCGGTGATCTGCCGGGAAGGAGAGTTAGCGACGGCTATGCGTGCCCAAGGCTTGAACAGCACATACCTCCTCGTTGTCTGCAAAGGACTCGGCATCAACCTGTTCCATCAACAAGTGCGACGAGAACACCGTCTTCTTGTCCCCGACCTCGGGGTTCTTCTTGTGTGCGGGCAACGTTCGGACTTCAGGCTCAACGGGACCACCTTGGACAGTCACATTAACGCTACACACAGGCGGGGGGAATCATCAGCTTTCGAGCCGTCACGCCACCGCGGGCAATTGGACTTACGCATCTTCCTCCAAGATGGCCCAGTATCGGGGCGCAATCGGATCGATGACCTTTTTGTTCCACGACCAGAGCTGGTCCCATTCCATGAGCAAGGTGGACGACGATGCGCCTTGGGATGCGATGAATCCCTTGAGCGCTTCGATGGTAAGCCCGCGAGCTCGCATACCTACCATGCCATAGCGTTCCAGCGCGTAAGCTCTCTCGAAACCGTTAAGCATTCACCCTGAAAATCCTCGTACTTACCTCGAATGGTAGGGAATCGAGGATCCTCCCAGCTCTTGACGAGACCTTGCTCGACCAAGTACTTGAGCTTTCGCTTGGACAAGAGGGTGTACACAAAGTCGAGTCGACTGTAGGGGGGCGAGTACGTGAGGGATTAGCCAAGATAACCAAAGGAACATGCCACGGCCCTTGACAACCCACCTGAAATCGAAAATCTCAATCTTCTTCATGCCCAATTTTTCCAAGAACCACTCGTACTGAGGCTTCCTATCCGCATACTCGTTGGCTCTCAGGGCATGCGTGACGCCGTCGAGCGAGTCCACCACAGGGCACGCCAGATCGTACATCGGGTACGCCTTGTACTTGTCGCCGGTGACATGATGGGGCTTGTTGATACACCTATAGATTGCCGGGTCACGCATGGCACCGTTGGGGGATGTATAATCGATCTTAGCGCGGAGGAACCATTTCTGCCCTTCTTCGGAGCCCGAGCACATGTCGGCAAAGTGGGCGAGGTTGGTCTCGACCGATGCATCCCGGTTCTTGGAAGGCACGAGGGCCATTCGTTGTTCACGCATCGTCAATTGGTCGGTATCATCCATAAACGCATCCCCTTGCTGGATCAACTGCCTGGCGCATTCTTGAATCCGCTCGAAATGGTCGCTGGTGTGGGCGACGCCGTCCCACTTGACACCCAACATGCTCAAATCGCTCTGGAACGACCCTTCAAATTCGTCGTCTTCCTTTTCCGGGTTAGTGTCGTCGAATCGGAGCAACATTTTGCCATTGTACTTGTCGGCAAGTGCTCGGTTCAGGATACACGCCTTGATGTGTCCGATGTGCAAGTATCCGGAGGGTTCGGGCGCGAATCGGAGGACGACTTGGCCCGGGATGGCATTAGGGAGAGACGCCTCGACAGTGCCTGCCTTGTTCTTTTCCGCCTTGGAGGCTTTGTTCTGCAGGAGGGCGCCGCGGGTATGAGATTTGAAAACTCGGCATAGGAGGAAACGGCGACTTACGTTGCTGCTCTTGGCATTGAACAGACCCTGAACAACCTCTTGGGTCTTTTCCAAACCCTCGACAAATGCATACCACCTACCCAAGTGCGCGTGTTTGCCCTGCTTCAACACGCCGATAACCTTCAGGTTGGCCCGGATCGTGCCCCAGACTTTCAAGTCGGTAGCACCGGGTTGCGCGGAATGGGGCGCGGAAAAGGTGGTGCGAAGGGCAAGGTGGTCGTCCAGCTTGTTGAGGATGGCAGGAATCGAGGGGAACGGCGTGGATGCGTTGAACTCAGCGGGAAGAGTAGGGAGAGGCGCCTACGGGAGGGGAAGGGTTAGTATGCGAGAGAAGGAGAAGATCGCTGCAAGAGATCACAGGCGGCGTTGAACGTCTCGACATCTTCGGTGACTGCAACGGAGCGTCCGCCGCACGCGAGCATGTTTCCCGTGCCCTTGAAGCGTTCCCCAGACCGCACTCGTCAGATTCACTCACCTCCTTGCCCTTGTACAACGCACTGAGCACCTCCTCGACCTTGTCGACCCCCGTGACGCCGTCATACTCGATCTCCCCAGCATGTGCCCAATCGAGCGGCACGTCCTGGTGGGCGGCGAGCGCGGCCGCGGTCCAGGGGAACGGGTTGGTGGCGATGTTGATCCTGAGTGGTGCGGCCATGGTGCGATGGGTGTCTGTGGGGAGCGGCACTGGCTCCTCCGAAAGACACTTTACTTTGACGCATTTTCTGGCGGTAAAAGGGCGCGGAAGCAAATGGCGGGCACGGCATCATCAGACGGGTCGGCGCCCTTTCTTCCCTCCGCCCGCTTGCTCCGCCCCTCCGCACCCGCCCCATGTTCTCTCCGACAGCAGGCATCCCTGCCCCAGTCGGCGGAGAGTCCGCATTTGTGTTTCCCGGCACGCCGGCCGACCATCCAGCGGCGGTGGATGGCACCGTGTCTGCCCAGGAGAGCACGACTAGCTTCTTGAACGAGAAGAATCGCCATGAGGGAAACACCGGTAAAGCTGAAGAACACCGTCGGCATCGCCCGCATCTCCACCTCCATCCTCACCGATACTTGGAACCTCCGTCCCTATCTCTGCGTCCGGCGTCTCGCCATCCTGTCCCGAACAGCACCGCCAACGGCAACGGTATCAATAACGACAAAAGCAGCGGCTCGTTCCTCACCGTTCCCAAAACGTATGCACCACACGCACGAAGCCTCGACTCTCCCACGCGCTCGAACGGGGAGGACTCCGGGCAGGAGCCGTCATCAGCGTCGCCTTCCCCCCCTGTGTCTCCCTCTCCTTCTGGCGATCCAGTGAACGCTTTACCAACAGCAGCAGCCGATCCCTCCCCAAATCCGTACGAATCTCCCTCCACGCCCACCCACGCCGAACCCTCCGGCATTCCAGCTGTACTTTCTCAAACGAACGATCATGCAACCCGTGGCGGACCGGAAACGTCGGTGTGGGAAGAAATCAAGACGGAGCGGGGCACGCATCCCGGAATAAATCCATCGTAAGTCCCGTCCTTGCTTCTCCCTCCCTCCTCTCCCACATCCAGCACCGATGAAATAACGACCATCCACCTCGCAGCACGATCCACGCCCGCCTCGCCACTCTGCAATCCCTCACGCGCGGCCACACCCTCAAACTCTCGACCCTCACACGCACCATCGAACACCGGATGGCAGAGTGGGCCGTGCTGGGGGATAAGATGGACGAGGTTGCGCGTTCTGCGGATGCGCTCGGGAAGGAACTGGTAGGGGCACGTACGTGGGAGGCGAAGAAAGTGGCGCTGGACAACGGTGCTTCCCCTGGACGAGGAACAGGGATCGGGGAACCCCTGGAACTCGATACCCACCATGGGGACAACGGCGACGACTCGTCAACCCCCTCCCAAACACTGCGTACCCTCGTCCGAAATACTTCCAGAGCAGGGGAAACGCTAGAATCCCTCAAAGGCACAATTGCGGCCCGCTCGGCCGACATCTCCCGGTTCCGCAATACGATCAGCGTCGATTCGGTCAAGCTGGAACGCAGGATGGGGAAGAGCCTCGCGAGGAAAATGCATGCGATTGAGGCTGCCGAGCGGGATGCAAAGCAGAGAGATTGTGAGTTCTCGCCCTTTTCATTCCCCCTCTATTGCCCTTCGATCTAACCACGACATCCGTCTGTCTCATTCACTCCAGTAATCATCAATGTCATCACCTTTACTCTCCTCCTCATTGGCGGGATCTTCCTCTCCCGACTACTCGTCAAAATCTCGACCTGCCGATGGCGGACATGGCTGGTGCAGGTATGGTCATGGGCAGCCAGCGGCGGGTTTTTCTCCGGAATGGCTAGCGCGGTAGCGGGGGAAGGGCCATGATCAGCCTTTCTGTTTACACCCCCCCCCTCCCCCTTTTCGATCCCCGCCTATCAGATGCAGCGGGCGCAGAGTGGTCCACGAACGCTCGACTGGGAAGCGTACCCTCCGCGAGGTCGTATCCTCTCAGGCTTTCCCGTGACATCCGTCGACCAGTCAATCCTCCGGCATCGGCCGCGTATCCTCTAGTGAGCTTGGAGTGTCAACTTGGACCGTTCGCTACCCGCAGGACCCACGATACTTCTCAAATGGCAGCCTCATCAACCCGAGAAGTGTCGTACGCCAAGCGATCATTTGACGCGCGGCTGTGTATGCAACGTTGGCCATCGATGGATTATGCTACAGTAATCCGGTAGGCATTACAAGTGATCCCAATGCCTTCGGGGCTTATAACGTGATTCGAGACTACTTTATCATGACGATCATATAACTTCGTATATAAGTAAACGCTGGTTCCGTTATCACTATGCCGTGTGCAAATGCAATCCCTGATGCTCTGCCTTGGAAGTCGCCGGTTACAGTCTCCTGGCTCCTGAGTCCCCTTTCTTCCTAAACACCCATATCCACATCCTCTTCAGGAGCAGACGCTTTGTTCGGTCGTGGTTGCCCGTCACATTCTTCCGCAGCCTTGGATATCACATCCGCTTCACTCTGTTCCCTATCTTCTCCTTCAGCTAGAGGTTGCACTAAGACGCTCGCTGCGGTACGGAAGAGACCTTTGCCACCTGCTCGTGTTTCACCGGTAAGATGGTTGGCTGGTTTTTCTCTGGGTTTACTTTTTGGTAACGGGATCGTAGGTCGAGCTAATTCGGTTCTAGGGGGTGTATTTTTCCCCGCCTCGGGCCTGCTCTCTTTCGCAATAGGCCTCCCCTTTTCCGCCCGAACTGGACCTTTTGCAAATGGAAGTGTCTTGTGCATGGTGCTTCTCGTTTCTCGGGTTCTGTGAAGCAGGATCGGACCATACCACTGGATGTGAACCTTGCCCTTTTTCGCTGTCATCGCTCTCTAGCGGAAGCGGCTTACTGTCGAGCGACATTCTCTTTTCCTCCTTCAGCCTTGGCAGATGGGCTTGCCATCCTTTTCGACTCTTGCGTCTTACACGTATGATCTTTTCTCAGCATCTACAAGAACCGATAGGTGCGGGTTGACCTGAGATGCTGTCCTCTCGACGGAGCAGATATATGCTACTTACACTTGCCGTGATGCCGACTGCCTTCAACTCGATCGCTCCTCCTGGCTTGAAATAGTCGCCGTACCGCTTTCTGTCTTGTGCACCGACTTGGGCGTGATAAGTTGTGACATTGAATTTCCCTTGGAAGAAACAAGGCAATTGCGCGGGATGTGAGTTTCGGTTGTTGGAATAAGATGGGCCATCTGCGGGTGGATTGAGGGCTCTCTGTGCTTACTGGAGGCATTCTGATTGACCTTGCGTATGACTTGGGTAACCTCCGTTTTGAGGAGACCAGAGCCTAGCAGTCGTTCGAGGAGATTACGGAAATCCTATTAGGACGGCAAGGATCAGTATCTTGGCAGACGATAGCTTTTCCGCCTAGATGAATCACGTTTGCATCGCAACCTTAAAATGTGAAAGTCAGCTCCAAGCTCTTTTCTTTCGTCGGACATGATTTTCGTCTCACCTATCTCCCTCATCATGTTGTTCGTGTTCTCAAACTTCTTCTTCTTGTAAATCTTCTTCAAGGCTCGACGCTCCAATGTAAGAGAAGGTAGATAGCTTTGGGCCTCATCCATCTTCGCCTTGCTAAAATGACCAGCTGTTTTCATTTTGCAGATGATGCAGTAATACTTGTCGGGAAGGTCCTCTTCTTCGAGATATCTAGGGGAATGTTTTAAGGGACCATGAGCATCCAACAACGAGGAATCTGGCCCAAAACAGTTCCTTACCCAGCGCATGGCATGTGGAACCATGTAGCACATCCCTCGCATTCTACCATAATCTCGTCTTCTTGTTCTGCAGCACATGGACAAGTCTTCTCCACTGGTTCATTAGCGTCCATGTGATTTTCCTTGTCTGCTGTATGACTTGAAGCACCCTGGTCAACCGCGCTTTGTACGGGCTCGATATCCGGGACACCATCTGCCTTGTTCTGCGTGTCGGCGAAAGAAGCGATTGAGTCTTCCATTGCCGTGGTCTTGTCACCGGCTCGATCAGGTGGTGTCTCATGCATGTATTCAACGGGATCTAGCCATCAAGGGGTCAAGTCAAATCACGTCAACTTCGATCACCTTTGCTGTTTTCGTACCTTGAAGTCCGGGATCTGCGTCCGGGAAAACGCCGCTGGTCATTGGAACGACAGCTACAAGTGGGAAGGGGGCATGAGTTCGGGTGAAAGATCCAAGTCATCCATGAAACCTTTCTTACCTTCCATGTCGTCAAGTCCAGCACCATCACAACCTACCCCTCTACCCTCATCATTCCGTCCCGTTATCATTGGCCAGTCCTCGTCTTGTACACCCCCACCAACTTTCTCCCTCCCTCGGCTCACATACGTCGGATCAAGCTGGGACGAGCGTACATCTTTCTCGTGGCCACCATCGACCTTTCAAATACCACGAAAGAACGGCGTCATCGTCAATTTCCAGGGCTACACTGGGTCTCCGACTTACTGGTGGGACGTTGGCTGATGATGGGGTCGCGTATGGAAGGATGGTGCCGTCCGGCTGACGCACACCCATGGGCCTTGTCGACGAAGGGGAATGTGGGTTCTTGGTCGGGACTTGGCTGTCTGGCTCGCCTTCTGCATCTTGGTACGCTGGATCAATGTCCGCTCTATCGTCTATAGCCTGGAAGACACGCAAGTGTCAGAGAATCAGTACTTCATCCAGCGGTATAAGGGAGGCGTGAGTTCGCTGCCGATACCTACTTCTAGCGCATTCTAGTAGGAAAGATAAGAATCGACAATCAGCTTCTTGCTGATCATCCATAACCAGCCAACGATCCACTACTAACCCAAATAACTCGACGCTTTGCCGCATCAGACCTCTGAAGCGACTCCTCCGCCCTGCGCCTCTTTCCCAGATTATACGAACCGCCCGTTGCCGTCCCACCTGCTTTTACAGAGAACCTACCATAACAATCCTCCTCCTCCTGCACATCCATCACCCGCGGTAGCAGATCCGCAATGGACGTTAGTTTCATCGATAACCTGGGGGGGGGGTCATCGTATCCGATCTCAGTGAGTAATCGTCCTCATAGCGCCAAACGCGTCTGAAACGAGCATGCTCACGAATGAAACCCCGTCTCGAGATGCCCCACCGCCGTCTTATCCGGGACCTGCGAAGCGTTCTTTGTCCCGAAATGCAAGTCCTGCTTGGAACGCACAGGAACGAAGAACGGTGGTTCGTAGCTACCGTCCATATCGCGCCATATGGTCAGCTATGAGCCTCTCTATATCGTTGAAAAAGGTGACGGTGACGGTGCTCACTCTGCTGGTGTCTCATCGAGGTAGTGTAGTCGCATCGTGACCCATCTTCTCGCTACAAGGAACCAATGCAGGATGAGCGAAACCATTCATATTCCATACGGGGTAATGGGATCCTACTTACTAGGCAGTTCACCGAGACTCTGACAGGTGATGATCAGGCTCTTGATCAATTTCTACATGCATTCGGGTGTAGATCGTAAATGGCAGTAGAAACGGCGACGAGGAAGGCCGACGCTGGTTAGAAGAATACTCACCTTGATAGCTTTCTTCACTTCCCCGACCGTACGTAACCGCATTCCATCGGGTGCTCTCGCCGAATCCCGCTTGCCAGCAGCACCATCTTCTTGTTTACCCGTCGTCGTCGTCGTCATCAACCCGTCCGTGCCCCCGATGCGCAAGTTCTGGATCGAGTCCTCGATGTGGAATTGCGGGATCTTGATCCCCGAGTCGTCAAGTTCCGGGTAGTAGAAGTTGATGGTGAGTGCTTCCACGAGACTGAGCGCGGGAGGAAGGGCATAGGAAGATGGACGAATGAGCGGGAGCAAGCGGCAAAAAACATGTGGGACACACTTACTTGGTGGGGTCTTCCGGGTCCTTTATCGGTGACCATCCACGTCAGCCTTCAATTGCAGGAAGACAGTCCATGAGATAGGGGGGAGGGACGTACAAGGTAAACAGCAAACACACACGACTTTAAATACTGTTTCTCCACCGCTTCCATGATCCCGCCGTCCTGTGTGTACCGCGCAGTAGTGCGAATTGGAGCCGCAGCGACGAAGAATCGTAAGCGAAGGGTTGATCAGAAGCCCGCGCGCGCACAAAGGTGGAGAAGGGCACTCACGATCCAGTCGAGCAACTTGTCCGCTTCGGTCCTATCACCCAAGCCACCGACCGATTCGAGCGCTCAGGATCTTGCACTGGCGGGCGGGCGAGCCCCGGTCGGGCGGGAGGGACTCACGAATACCCTCGCTTGATCTTCTTGATCCTTAACCCCTTTCCACTGGACTTTCCTTGACTTTCCCCACCCCCGGCGGCGGTATTCGAAGCGTTACTCATCTGACTCGCCGCCGCCGCCGCCGCTGAAGCGTACTCATGCCCTGTCCGTCGAGCGTCGTGACCCCCAACAGGACAAGGACAAGGACCAGGGTTTGGCGCGGCGACATGGACGTCTTCAAAGTTCCCATCTGGCAATAGACCTCTGTTCAGGTCGATGAATGCGGGGATGGATGGAACGTGGTTGGCTGGTGTCAGGTAGGCCTAGAGTGGTGGTTTGAACGAACGAAAGCAGACGAACACGGCGTACCTGAGGAACGTCATACATCCAAAAGTCGCATCCAACATGGTCTTGACGATTAGATTACTCTGCTGGAGATTCATCCATGCCTGATCCTGCGCGAGCTCGGTGGTGGGCTTGACGTTGTGGCCTTGCGCTGATGTGGTTGCGGTAGCCGTTTGCAGTGTCGCAGCGACGACGGAGGGAACCACAGCCGTGGTGGACTGCTTGTTGACGACCAGGTTGACCTTCTGGCCTTGTCTTCTCTGCAGCAGACGAGGGATAGGGGTTAGTAGCCAGCGCCTCGGAGCGACGGACCCGCGCAAAGGGGACATACCATCCGGGTTGCGGTCGGCATGGCGGCGTGATCTGGCCGGTGGCGGGGCGACGGGACCCGCTCGAGGGCCTAGGTGCCCTATATCCCTCCCCTGGCCGTCCTCCTGTCCCGCCGGCAGGCACGTTTCAGGATGAAACCCCTTTCAGGACGGCACGCGCGGGGGAAAGGGCGCGCTAGCCCGGGGCCCGGGTCCTGTGCCCATGAAATTTCGTGAGGGAGGGTGCGATCGACGGCCTCGCTCCTTGTTTCATGTGACTGCGGCCCCTTCCCCCTCTCCCGCCGATCCTCCGCTCACCCGCAGCACCTCCTATCCACCATGCCCCGCGCGTATACTGTCCTCGCGCCGGCCCTCGCCGCCAACGCCCTCCTCGACGTTTCCGTTCCAGTCGCCGCACAGGCCCCGTCCGAGGCCACCATCGTCCGGCACTACGACCTGAAGCCGGATGCGGAGCAGTCGCCTCTGGGGCAGATCAAGCGGATCGCGGTGGGACGCGGGGATGCGGACGCGCAGATCGTGAGTGTCCGCCCGACCATCTTGGGTCCACGCAGCAGGAAACTGACTTGCCGCTGAAAGGTCGCGCTGGCGGACGACACGCACAGAATATCACTCACCTCCCTTCCGACGCCTATACCCGAAGAGCCAGAGGACGATGCGCGGGAGCTGCAGATCCACGCCCAGTTCCGTGTCAAACCCGCCCGCAAATCCGACCGCTGGATAGGCCTCGAGGTTCTCCCCACCGGTGTCCTCTCCTCACTATCATCCGGCCAGCTCACCCTCCACCCTTTCTCCTCCTCGGGAACAACGTACACCGCATCCGTCCCCTCCCCGCTCGCATGCCTGCGCACAATACCGAGTACGAGTTCCACCGGGCCGTCGCAGATGGCTTTAGCGGGGAAAGACGTCGAGTTGTCGGTATGGGATATCGAGCGCACGTTTGCTGCGGGAGCCAAGCCAAAGGACGATGGGTCGGACGGGAAGAGTAAGAAGCGGAAGAAGGGCGAGCTGGAGCAAGGTGAAATCTGGCGAGCGAAACACGTGAGTACTTGCCGTCCATCCTCACACGTACCATCCCTCTAACACGCACCCTTTCCCCACAACAGCTACCGAACAACAACCTATCCCTCCAAACACCCATCAACTACCTCTCGCTCTGCATCCTCCCCACCAGCGGATCCACACTCATCGCCGCCGGCACAAAATCCGGCCATGTGCGGAAGTACGACACCCGTCAGCGGAAATACGTGGCAGATTGGAAAGTCGCACGGGAAGGCGGAGTGGTGACGCTTGAAGCCGGGATGCATGACAAGTGAGTTCACACACGTCGCACTCTCCCCTGCATAGCCTATCGAGTACAGCGCTAACATCCGGCCGGCCGCCCCCCCCCCTCTAGCGAACTATTCTTCGTCGACGCTTCGTCCCATTTCGGCGTCCTGGACACTCGAACAGGTCGAACGCTGTACACCTACTCGAAACAAACCGCTACTGCGTACTCTGTCCTGCCCCTCCCCTCTACTGCCGGCGGCGGCTCTACGTCGGGGCAACAACGCGTCGGTATGCTCTCCCTAAGCTCGGATGCCACTGTTCGGCTGCATACAGTTACCCCACCCCCGAAGGAAGCCAAGGGGAACGTCGTCAAGGGGGAGATTGTAGGCATGGTGGGTGGTGTGGGGATCGGGACGATGGCTTTCTCCGGGTTCACGGATTTACCCCACCCAGACAACGAGGAGGAGGAAGCGGATGGGGAGGATGGGACGAGCGAGGACGATGAGGACGGGGAGAACGTGTGGGACGATTTGAAGGTCGTACGTGGCGACTCTGACGACGACGACGATCAAGGGGAGGATTCTTTCTCAGAATCTTCCTCGGAGGATGAGGCCGAGGCACTCAAACTCAAGCGGAAGAAGACGGATGGGACTTCCAAGCCGCCCCTGGCAAAGCCGAAGCGGTCGAGGAAGTAGTGTAGCGTGCGTAGCATAGCACGCCCGGGTGGGGGGCGTCGCGGTGTGGATGGATGTTTCTCGCAGTCGTGTAATTCATGTTGATGCAGATGACGAACATGGTTAGACGTAGGACTCTAGTCTCGCGATAAGCCGCTGCGCTACTGGACCGCTAGTCGTTCGGATAGCTATACAGCGGAACACCTGGCGTGACTTTCATGCTCCGCCTTCCTTTTCTCCAAGGCGCATAGTCTGTAACCTCGGTCGCTATAACCCATACCTGTCCCAAGCTTGCCTCGGGGGACGGGTAGGTAAAGAGGGTCTGGGGTTCGGGAACCTGTACTCGTTTCATTGGGCGGCCGCGGCTTTGACAATGCTGGACAGACACAGTACTTGATTCAAGCCAGGTACTTGTTGTGCAACTCCAGTAGAGTAATCTCCTGGACTGAGACGAACCCGCTGGGTTTTCGTGGGAATGACAACGAGCGTCGTTGGTTGGTTCCACTGTCGCCGCACGCGCTGATCGCCTGCCCTCGAGCGATTAAAAAAAGGCTATACTATAAATGCCAGGAATACAAAACCATCTCTATGGCGTACTAGATAAGTGGGATACATGATGATGGTACCGAATCGAGGCGGGGCGCGGGCGCGGGGGGGGACTAGATGTCATCCATGTTGGTCATCAGTTCGACCTTTTGCCCCGGCTCGAACGCGGGGAGGCCTATTCGCGGGAAAAAGACGAGGACAAAAGATCAGCGCGACTCGTTGAACCGCACGCACGCACACTCACCGATATACGGACAACTCCCACACCTAAACGCATCCCCCAGATAACAGCTTCCACAACTACTCGTCTTCTTGGCCTCCTGCCTCTTCTCCTCTGGCCAGATACCTTCCACGCCCGCCGTCGCCGTGCGTAGGTGGAGCGGGATATCATCGTCCCCTTCTAGCAGGAACGTCGGGTTATCATTGCCGCCGGCAGCAGGGGAGGAACCTTCGGCTGCCTCGAGTTCCGCGAGGCCACAGGTACAGTCTTTACATGCCCTCCGCCTCTTCTGGGGTCGTCCCCCAGCGGCGGCGGAGGGGTCAGGGAACACGCATTCCGGTCGCACCTTGTCACCAGGTGTGAGGAAAGCCGTCGGATCCGCTAGCTGTGGCGACTCGGCAGCCCAGATAGAGGCTTTCTGTGCGCGTGATTTGGTTGATTTTCGAGGTAGTTTCATGGTCCCCCCCGCTGCTGTCGCGCCGTTGAGGGAGGTAGTTGCCGCTGGATCGATATGTGCCGGGGTGGATGCACCTGATGATCCGGTCCCTTCTGCAGGTGAGCGGAAACTAAGAATATCAACTTGATTGCCACTACGTAGATGTTCGACCCCCTCTGCCAATTTTTGCCATCCTGCACGCGCAAGCTCCAGATGCACAGCCGCGACCGCGTGGTCCTCTGTCGTTCCTGCGGGCGCGATAGGGATGTGGAAATGGACGTTGGTGGATGGCGGGATGTATGTCATCAGCGCGGGAATGGAGGATGTGGGTGTGAGAACGTGGGCGTGCGTGACGGCGCGGGATATCGTGGTCGCTGTCGTCGGTCCAACATCGAGGTCAGTGCGGCGCACCACAACCCGAGAGAGGGGACTCACCGCCCTGTAACAGCCTGTCTACCATTTCGCCCTGCACCTGTGCGGCCGGGTCCCTGGCGCGCAGTTCCTGGACGAGGTGCTGGTACTCGGCCATCCTGGGCATGGAGCCGACGACGAGGATGGCGCCTGCCGAGTGGTTGGGGGCTGGGAGGTCGTCCATGGGCAGCGAGATGGGGGACATGGTGGATGGCGCACCGTCCACTGCAAGATGCGGCGGATGAAGCGGCCGCTGATAAACCACCCGAAGGCGACGGGGTGGAGATCCCCGGGGATGTCCGTGGTGGAGGCGATTAGTAAGAGGGGGCTCTGATCAGGTAATACCCCTGATTAGGTAATACACCCTAATTACGTAATCCGCCCCGATTAGGTAATCCTCCTCCCGCCCAAAGCGGCCTCCCCTGCTAACCCTTCCTCCAGCTTCCCTTCCGCCACAAGCACCATGTCCGCCCTCCCGCGCCGCCTCCCGGGCTTCTCCGCCGTCATCCACCGCCGCGCGCTGGCAACCCGGCCTCCGCAGCCCGACCCCCCGCTGTCCGCCGCCACCCAGGACCTCCTGCACCGACTCGCAAAGGACGCCGCCAGGAACACGGCTCCCGGTGCGACCGTCCGCGGCGGCGGAAAGGAAGCGCCCTACGTCGGTTCCGTAGGCCCGTTCAACCTCGGCGTTGGTCTCGGCTCGAACATACGTACCAAAGATTGGAAAAAGTGGCGCGAATTGGGGCTGGGCGGGAAAGGTGCGTCGTCTCGGCGCGGTAGCCATTCACCCAGACTGACCTACTAATATGGATGCCCTTAGTGGTTCGGATGACGACCCAGACGGGGAACCTCACGGCAAGTACCTCCCTCTGCGCTCGTCCCTTCTGCGCCCCTCCCTAACCTCCCTCCCTCCCCCCTCCCTCCGTCAACAGGTCATCCTCTTCGGCGGCACCCTCTTCGCCCTCCTCGCATACGCATTAACCACCGAGCTATTCGCCAAGAACAGTCCGACGGTGCTGCACGGTCAGGCGATCGATAGGATTGAGAGTAGTAAAGTGGTAAGCCCTTTCGCTTGCCTCTCCCCTTTGGGGCGATCGACACTCACACGCCCTGCGTACCCTCACTCCACGACCCCCGCCCGCCCGCCCGCCCGCAGATGCAGCAGCACCTGCTTAAACCCTACTCATTCACACACCACCCCTCTTCCTCTCCCACCACGCGCCACTCCTCCCCGCTACAAACCCAACACCTGCGTCACCCACAAACCTCGCACGAGCACCTGCTGATGCGGTTCTGGGTGCACGGTCGGGCATTGGACGAAGTGGAGACGCTCGGATGGCTCAAGGCGCCTTTAAGGGACGCCCGTGCGTGGATAGGGGAACAGGTAGAGGTGCTGAGAGAGCAGTACTTGATGGATCGGCTGGATGGGGAGGTCGTAGAGGAGGGGATACGGCACGCGGATAAAGAGCACAAGGGTGTTGTCACCCAACGGGAAGGAGAATCCGCTCGTACCGCAGGAACAGGGTGGCTCGACGGGTTGTTTGGCGCGTTGAACCCCAGCACCACCGGTGGCGCGTCGTCGTCTAGAACCAGAGGAGGCAGTGGCGTGGGGAAGAGAAAGGCGTTGCCACCCGCGGGAACGTATACGTCGGGTGAAGTTCATGCGGATTTCGTAAAGGTATGTCCTCCTTCCACCCGCTCGCCCGCCCGCCCGCCCGTCATACCCCGTCGCGGCACGTACTTACCGCCCCCCCCCCTCCTCGGCACGGCAATAGGATCCAGAAACAGAGACATACCGCCTGTTAACCCTGACTGTTGATATCCCGTCTTCCCGCTTCCCCGGGCCGCAACAGCGTGCGGTCGTCTTCTGGGCCGATCCGGATGAAGTGGCCAAGGAGGGGTTGTTGGAGGGGAGTAGGACCCGGTTGGCGTGGTAGGTAGCCTCTCCTCATCTCGCACCTGCCTGCCTAGCCCTGTTTCTGCGCATATGCTTTGGGAGTAACGAACCAACGATATGAATGTGATTGAACTCTGGGCAAATGTCGCGCGAGTGCGGGAGGAAGCTTTGAACCGTACGAGTACTGCCATTCGGCGCGATGAGATCTTGCCAGCTATTGATCTCGAGCTCGAAACCAAGGATACTCGCGGCAGGCACACGATCAAATAATAATGATAATAATAAAAAGACGTTATCGGTGATCGGATTATACAGTCCATGATTAGATGATGTGACACGTAAAGAATCCCAGAGCATCCCCCCAACCTCATCAAAACACAACCACCAGAAGAACTAGTATCGCCGTTTATGCGCGCAGACGGTGATGATCCGTTGAAAGTACCTAGAATCAATCCCCGTGAGCTGTAGGAAACGACAACAACGAGAGAGGAGCAATCCCATGGCGTCGCGTCGTCGTCGTCGTCGTCGTCAGCTAACCCGGGACTACCTTTTTGGAACAGACAGAGGACACTCGGCCCGACCCGGAGAGGCTCACCTCGGTCACGCAGTCCCGGTTCAGGGCGGCGATATCGCTCGCCGCGTACCCGTGTTCAAGTAACGTTGGTTCCAGGGCTTGCAAGTTTGCTTGGATCATCGTTCGATCAAAGTGATCTATCCGCATTATGTATGATATGGATCATCAGTCAACCAAGCGACATCGTCGCTTTCCGCTGCTGGCACAAAGGGCGGGGGCGGCAGAGGGCGGGGGCGGCAGAGGGGGGACGACTTACCGGCCAACGCGTCCGCTCCTCCGACTGGTACACCGATTTCTTCAACGATCAACTCCGGCTCGCTATACGTGGGTCATCGCATACATTATCACTCAACAAGGCACGTCTCACTGGCCCCCGCTCTATACGTGTGCGAAAGAAAGAGCACGTACAAGACGCCGCAATTCGAGATGATATACCTGAGTTTGACAGCAACGTCGGGGTCGACTGGAAAGAGGCAGAGACAAGCTTCGGTTAGTATTGCGTATTAATGTGCTGGAGGGGTCCTTCCTTTGTCGCTTACTGCCTTTTGCTCTGAGCGACTCTCTATCAATCGGGGTACGCGGGGAGTCAGTTGGGAGAAGGCGTTCTCTATTCGAAATATGCAGAGGAAGAAACATTGATAAGGCCGCTTGCTCACCGTATGGCTGTTTGCCATATCCTCAGACTATTGGAAGGCGAGTAAGAGGGCGAGGAAGCATGCTTTCCACGCCAAGGCGAGAATAAGAACTGGGCAACGCAAGCTTCTACAAAGTGATCGCAAATTCCGCGACTTACGTAGAACAGCTCTACTTCGGTGACGACGAGCATCCCACCCTTGCGCAGGATCCTGGCACATCGCTCGATTAACACCTGGTAGTTCGGTATGCCACTGGCGAGGTTACGGATATGCACGACATCTGACGCACGGAAAGTGTCTATCATCGTACAGAATCCCAGAAATGACGATCTTTAAAATATAGCGGGAATGCTCACCAAAGGTGTCCGCGGCGTAGGGCAACGGGCTTCTGAGATCTCCAGCACCAGCCGAGGAGTAGAAAAGAGTTCAGAAAAAGGGTAGATTCGAAACCTCACGCAAGCAACGGTACTCACCTAACTGACCAAAATCAATGTTGTTGTTTCTCTGGTCGGATTCTACGCTCACTCCGACAAGACTGAGATCGACACTGCGTCACTTGACCCAACTTCAGCAGGGCGGAAGAAGTGACATATGTAGCGCTGCACTCACTCGACTCCTATCACGTCCGTGTATACCTCCTCATCGCCCAAGTCATACGCCCAGACGCCTGTTCCCGTGCCAACGTCAAGAACACTGGATCGCCTTCCTTCGCTATCATGAATAGCTTGCAGGTGGTTCCTTACCCGTGACCAAGTATCGTAGCCGGATCGAGCAGAGAGCGCTTTCAGGGCTCGGTGAAGTATGACTTGACTGAGCGAGGAATACGGTACGGGGTCCCAGGAAAGAAGCAGGTCGTGGAGAGCAAGGTATTGGTGAATGGTCGCGTCCGTGAGCCCGAGATTATCCTCGTCGGGTGCGGCGTAGTTGAGACCGTAGTGGTGGTCCATAGTTGACGGTTGTTTCCGAATGGGGTTCAAGTATCGGCATATGCGACCGTTGGTCGCCGTATTGACGTGAACACAGCATTCGATAATGACAGGCGGAAATTTCAGGGGGAAGGCCTCACCGAGGGTGGAAATATAAATAATGTCCCAAAAAGAGAGGGTTTCAGCAGGAGCAGCGATGAAAAGATACCAGAGCGCAAGGATTGGCGGTGGCGGGAGCAATGAGAGAAATATACAGGAACGGGTAGCATCGTAAGGGCAAGAAAAGGCAAGTGGCAAACATCAGTGCGATCGTTTTCGGGACGTAACGCGAGCTCCAGGGGCTATCTGGGATCCCTGGATAAGAAGGCAGAGAATGTGCGGCTTACACCTCTGAGGAGCTCATCGACGATATCCCGTCGATCGCGGGGCACTACGGCAGGATCTTCCGGCTGATCTTTGAGGGCACGACGAGGAAGAGGCGCTGGTAACCTCCTTGTAAGTCCTTGTTGGATTTTTCAAGTCAAATTCGTTCTGTTGACCACGTTGAATCAGTGCATGAAAGTGACAGCCACTCAAACCTAGTCTCAGAACTGCCCTTTCCCGTCAACGTCTCCGACTCAAGACTCGCAAGCCGATGAGCAAGCGTAGCCACTCCCTTCATTCAAGTGACGTATCAAGGGCACTCACCTTACGAGAGAACCCAAGATAAGACCAGATGTATAGCTTTGAAACTCCTTTTCGACGTTCGTAGATCGTGCTGGAATAAAAAAAACAAGTCGGGCGCTGTAATGAAACGGGACTGATTCATAATTTCCGTCATTCTGCTCTGGTAAATATATGTTATCCCAGGTTGTGCCTGACCGAACTTACCGACAAAACCACGCGTATCATCCCGGACTCCTTTCGAAAGGTTGATGAGCGCATCAATGCACCGTGGTTCCCTGCGGGTTGAGTGTTCTTCCCCCTTACTGCATTCCCTGATTTGGGGGAGTTCCGGCTGGGTGGGGGACAATCCATCGTTTACACAAGGGCGTTCGATGCCAAACCCGATGGGTGTGTTATCCTCTTGAAGGAAGAAGGGCATTTGTTGTATGCTTCGATAGGATGAACCCCATAAGATGGAATGGAATATTCTTGTTCGTGTTTTGGGATTCCATGGAATCTTTGGTATATCGCTTAGGACAAAAAGCTCGGCTTGATCCACAGAGGCGCAATGTGCGCCCCTCCTCACTATCATCACGCATGTGTGATGATTCAGCTTGATGATGCATGGAAACCAGATGATACGACATCACCATACCACTTCTATTGATTGTACGCTCCTCACTTCAGCCCGCCAACCAGACACATATACGACCTTGGGAGCTCGTCCGAGGACGGATTGACAAACAGGGTACAGTCTATTTATCATTCTGGTGAAAGGTGAAGGTAGTCCTGTGTTTCAGCAAGTTTCATACACCGGGTCAGCATGATGGTTTATTTTTTGAGGTTTTTGATGAGACCCCGCTCAGGCGGCGCGGGCACCGCCTCGAGGTAGATGAGCGGGCTTGTGGGATCATTCTTGGTAAGCCTCACTCGCATCACCCTGAAACACTGGAGACGATCCCGAAGCGGGCTCCTCCATAAGACGTTGCCATGAAGGCTAGAAGCTGTCAAAAATGCCAAGCTGAAACACAGCCCATATGCATTCAAAGTCGTGTCGTTGATTGATTGATCGTGGACTGACTGATTGATTGATTGATTGACTGACTGATTGATGATCATCGGACTAAGCTTCTTTGCCGCCCACATCTTCAATTCGCCCATCCAGCGTGCATGTTATTCGCTCTTTGATCGACGGACATCTACTTCGAGGGAAGCAAATGCGTTGATGCGTATGAAGCTGTGGGTAAGATTGCATGTGGATTGTAACGGCGTGAGCGACTAGCCTCGACGACCGTGTCACAATGCGTCAAAAATTGCTGATCACTTGGTGAAGCAGCCTTTCAAACCGACAATAGCCGGCTCAACAGCCGTGCAACCTAGTCATCCGCGCGAGAACATGGCTTGTCAGATCAGCAGTCTCTGATCCAGTGAAATCTGCCCAAAGAAAGTCAAAGGACACTATCTTTGTCAATTGGTAAGGATTATAGAGAAACATCAGATACAACCATCTGAACTCCGGCACTGAATGAGGAAAACGAAAACGGAACAGAGAGCAACCCACAAGCAGCCTACTCTCCATCAACAAGAGCGAGATCCTGATTAATTGCAACCACAGATGAGCAGCTGTGCGACTGGCAGGCGCATGTCAAAGCGACACCAAAGCGTACCTTGCGGACCCGGAGAGCTTGTAGCTCACCGATGATTCGGTCATTGCTGGTGTTGATAGCAGCACCCAGTACCCTACCACCCGTAGCTTCGACCCCTTCCGCCTCTCCCAGAACACCTACAGCATTCGTACCATCGTCGAACCTCGCTGGTTCAATCTCGAGTCCCTGCTCATTTGCCAGATGTAAAAGGCAGATGAAACAGAAAGATGTTGAAATCTCTGACATCTTGTCGGAAGTGTATGATCCCCGCAAATTCTCGATGACGGTCGAAAATGTGCGCTCCTCTCCTGGAGTGTAGTCCTCATCGTTCAGCGTTTCGGCCTCCATCTTTGCAAGCTGATGTTAGCGCGACTTAGCGATGATCTCTCTGATTTGCTTACTTCTGCCTCTGTTCCGGTATCATTTCTCGTTCCGGCAGGTATCTTTAGACCTTTCCAAATGTTGTCCTTTAGACGCTTGACATCCACACGCTTCGCCCTCTTTGCATAGTTGACGGCCTCTGGTTTGACTCTCTTCACGTCCTGCGTTCCGGCGAAAGGGTCATCCTCGTCAGGTCCTCCAGGCGTGTCGCCAAGCAATCCATCATCTACTTCCGCAAAGTCTCCCGCGTCGTCAACGTCATCGTGGAAGAACTGAGTATCGTATCCGTTGGGCTGGGTGCCTTCCACTAGAGTTGCACCAGCAAGATTGTTTTAGTACTGTCTTCTATGGTGACATTGACTGCACTGACCATCGTCGTCCATTTCTCCAGCACGCGCAGCAGCGGCAGATGCCCAGAAGCTTTCATCAATCTCGCCGTCGCCTATCCGGGAAATCCAGAAATATGTTAACGATCGGATGCTACAGATTCCAGAAAAGATACGTACCCTGAGTAATCTCTGACATTTCGATTCGCCGTCGCATTTTCAGCTGTTTATATGGAATAAGCGATGAGGTTCGTGCGCGACTGATAGCCCATCTAGAAACTTACCGTGAATTTGGGCTTCATGAACAAGCGTAGAAGTTGTCTTGAACTGAAATGCATATCGTCAGGCAAAAGATGCTCGTCACGAATGTCCGTAACATCTCCGGCTTCTTTCGCTTTCTTTCCTTTCTTGCCCTTTGGTGGAGTACCCGCTCGTCCTCTTTTCGTTGAGATAGCAGGCAAAGTGATAACAGTCTTTGAAGTCGCAAAAAGATCTTTGGCTGATGGAGCTTCAGGATCCTCAAAGTTGATCAAGAACGGTGTCTTCTCCTTTCGAGTCTGCTTTGCTGTGGTTGCGCTTTCGGATGGATCGGCTAGAGAACAGTCGAGCAGGAATATGAGCATCTCGAAAAACCAAATAGTATCTTGTCGAATTTACCTCGTTTGACAGCTCGTCTCACTTTCCAATGCTCGGGACCTGCCCAGTTCTTGAGGAACCCCTGATCAAAGTAATCTAACATCATTGTGTCGCCATCATCCATGGCCATGACTAGACCGTTCGGGCCAGTGGATTTCGATGGATCAAAGGGAATAGCCGGGCCATAAACGACACGACTATCGGCATTCGCGGAATTCTGATGACCGCCCTGGTGCTCCTCGAAATCTTCACCGCCCATGTCGCCTTCGCCGCCATTACCAAAGAACCCTTGCTCTTGATCGTGTTCGACGAAATCGTTTCCACCACCAAAAAAGTCCTCTTCATTGCCCGCTCCATATTGTGGTTCAGCATCTCCAACAGATATGTCATCGTCGTCTTTCCCTATTCCCGTTAGCCCCGCAAGGGTAAATGCTTCATTGGGATCCGCACTGAACTTGAAGTCGGCAAGCGTTACGGAAACATTCTTCCTGGTGATGTCGTTCAGAGACGGTAGAAGTCCTTCGAGTGGATACTGCGGTGAGCTTATTTTTAGAAAACGAGTCCAGACTAACATACCTTGCAGTTTCTCGATAAGAGGGAGATCTCTGAGGTCTTCCAGCGCTTCCGCTTGACTGTTCCCGTCTTCCCCCAATTGCTCATCTTCCTCATCTACTTCAACATCTCCCGAATCAAATACCACTCGGCCCTTTCCATCAATGCTTAAATGATTCATCAACAAGCCCATAGCACCCCCTTCGTCGAAATCTGCAGAAGTCTTCT
Organism: Naganishia cerealis; assembly: GCA_030039265.1. NCBI lineage: Eukaryota > Fungi > Basidiomycota > Tremellomycetes > Filobasidiales > Filobasidiaceae > Naganishia > Naganishia cerealis. Next base: position 70,050 of record JASBWR010000114.1, on the reverse strand, counting down.
TGAACAAAGGATCGACCGTGAATTCGAGATCGAGTTTCTTTACTTTCAGTGCATCGAAGGACTTTGCGAGGGTAGTCTGATTCCCTTGAGTCTGTATTCTTTCGGAATTTCAGATGTCTAAGTGGCTCGAGCAGTAGTCAAAAATACGAACCCGTTTCTTGGTCTTCTTCTGTATATCGTCTGCATCATCGTCGTCTTCATCACCATCGCCACGAACGGCCCCTTCTCCATCGTCGTCCTCAGCATCCAACGCCAGACCATTGATAAGTTTGCCCGTCTCGGTCGCAACAGAATCGACTCGTGAAGTCCAGACTTTAACGCATCCGTCTAATGTGCACGATGCCTTTTGGAAGTTGATGCCTAGGATGAGTGATGTCAGCAAATTTATAAAGGGAGATAAAACCGTCATATACTACGTACTGGCATCGTCAGGTCCGTTCCTTAGAAGGGTCAAATCCGCGAAATAATCAATCAATGCAAAGCCCCAAGTGTTATTGGTGTTGATTTTCTGTGAAGGGGACAATATGAGCGGGTCATGCGGCGAAACCAGTATAATTTGATTACACCTACATTATCAGTCGCCATCTTCATCCACTCTTCAAAGTTACTACTCATAACCTCCATAGAAACCTGAGGTATGGCACTCTTGTCGTTGGCTCCGAGCACTGGCACAATCATCGAGTTCTGCCCTTGAGGCCTTCCGACGACCGACAATCGAGCCTTCTTTGCTCGAACACTCGTGTTTCGGGAGTCTTTCCCGCCAGTAGAAGAATCGAGAGCTGAGCCGGTAGCAGATTTACGTTTTCTTCCATCTCCTTGCCTAGTCACGTCGCCGGCTTCAGCTGCTGGATCCGTAGCGTCTTCATCTTCGCCAACTTGTTTTCGCAGACTGCTTCGTCGTTTGCTTCTTTCGGCGAACGTATTCACTCCGTTGCTTCTCCTTCTGCTCCTCCGCTCCTCCTCATCGTCATTGAAGCCTAGATCGGACACCGATGTTCGGCTGTTGGTGGGTCTCCGAAGGGACACTGAACGCCTAGACGATACTTCTGAGGCAGGTGAACTGGGTACGGCGGGTCGCTTTCTGTTCACGCGAGGAGCTGGCATATCGGTAGCGTTCGGATTGCCTCGAGTGTTACGAGGAGGAGCAAAATCTCGCAGCCGTAGTCCACACAGAGCCTCGTGCTGAACAGAAGGGTTTACACTAAGCAAAGCAATAGAAGATCATTCAACACGAAGGGCGCGCATACAGATACCGCGTGCGATCGACTGTTTACTTTCTGCCCCAAGTACTTTTTGAAGTTGGATATAAGCTTTGGGCAAACATTCAACCAACATCTCTATGGTGAAACGGTATCATGGTCGCTTGCCATTGCCTCAACGGCTCAACTTGCGATCGGCAGGGGTTCGACTCCCCTTGGAGATACGTCTTTTTGTTTTCTGCTTGCTGATGCATTTTGGGTTTTCCTTCGCCCCGCATTCCCTCGCGTTCTGTGCGACAGGAATGACCGCTTCGCGGAGCAACTCTGCGCTTGGTTTGTTCTAATCTCGACATTTCCCTCCATAAAGACTAGAATATGACTACAGTCCGGTTGGAATATGCTAGGCTAAGAGCACAATGTCCATTCTTTATTACAGCTTGATAAAGTCGAAAAGGTCTTTCACAGGGTGCGCAGTGCCAAGAGCGAGCTAATACCCCCCATCTGACGGCCCGCCGTAATATCGCCCCTGCTGTTGGCCTTGTGCAGCCTGCGCAGCTTGCGCCTGAGCGAGAGCCAAGGCCTGGCAAGGAGTATGGAGCCATGTCAGCTAGCAAATCGCGTAAAACCGGAATGGAGCAAGAAGAAAACCAACCTGAGCCTCGGACATTCTCATATCCTGCGAAGACTGAGCCTGTTGTGTTTGCTGCATATGTGCCATTTGCTGCTGAGCGATATTCGGGTCTGTAGAGAGAAGACGGCTCCCGAAATTAGCCGCCGCGTGACTATTGGCCTTCAACACAGCACTCACTGTATCCATAATTCTGCTGGTGAGCTGCTGCCTGAGCAGCTTGAGCAGCCTGCAGCCTCTGCTGTTGAACAGCGTGAGCCTGCGCCTGAGCGGCAACTTGTTGCTGTTGCTGCTGTAACATGGCCGACTGCTGCATCTGCTCATTCGTCATTTGCGTGTACTGTTGTTCTCGGAAGTACGGGTGTTGCAACGCTTCTTTGGCTGACAATCGACGGGTCGGCTCAAAGTGAAGCAGACCTTCAAGGAGGTTGATAGCTAGCGGCGAGGCACGGGGAAGCAGTGTCTGGAAGTTTTGTTTCGGGTATTTCGGAAGTTGACGGAATTGTACTTCAGGCTGTGGAAAAACTTCTTTGTCAGCACGGGTATACGGACGGGACGACTCAAGATGAACAAGACTGACCGAGTCCTGCATAATCTTTCTAAAAGTCCTGTCATCTGGCGTTCCCACAACCTTGATAATAGCGTTGAGTTGATCATTGTTATCTCTTCCTCTGAACAAGGGGACACCCGAAATCATCTCCGCGAATCTAGATAGTAATCAGGGCAGAGAAGAATAAGCAGGGTTGGCGGTTCAGTCATGACTTCAAAAGTACATACATGCACCCAGCACTCCATATATCGATACTCGTGCTGTAGGTCCTTGAACCCAACAAGACATCCGGAGGTCGATACCATAACGTAACGACCTATTATCAGGAGGAAATGCAGTAATGTGGTAGATTATTCAGCGACTGACATGATACGGTTTGCCTGTTGCCTGCACGAAAAATACAGATACAGACCTCATTACTGAAGGTATTCACAGGCACACCAAACGCCCTCGCAAGCCCGAAATCACCGATCTTGAGTTCTCCCCGCTTGTTGATCAAAAGGTTCTGGGGCTTGAGATCTCGATGGAGCACACGGTTGTCATGGCAGTAAGCAATACCCTGAGAAAAGAAGGGACGAGGATAAGCGCCAGCGCAAAGCCAGGAAACAGTGGGGAGGGGAGTTTGACTAGAAAACTGACCTTGAGGAGCTGGTACATGAAGCTTCTAACAATTTCGGGATGTAAAGCGCCCTTCTCGCCCGTCGTGTCCATGTACTTTTTCAAGTCTTGTTCGCAAAACTATTCCGTGCAGGATAGATCGTTAGATACGCTGCAACGCTAGACATATACTGGAAGGGAGAATTACCTCAAAGACAAGAATCAGGCGGGATTCAGTGTGCTGTACGTCATGTAGGCGGACAATGTTGGGGTGTTTCAGTTCTAGGCAGTTGACGCAGGAAACCAAGAAAGTCAACTTCTGGCGCAGTATGTTCCATCGATCAGCGCACCGGAGAACGCACCTTTCATAAGACTAATCTCACGAATCGCAGTTGATGGTGTCCCTTCCTCTGGATCCAGATGAATTTCCTTGAGAGCGACAATTTCTTGAGTTTGTCGATTTCGACCCTGCAGTGAAGGGAGTCAAGACAAGAGGTTTGTGCATGTTCACAATGCCAAGAGGACCAGGGCTAACCTTATGCACCGTCGCATACGTGCCCTCACCCAGCTTCTCCAGCTGGATATAGTTCCTGTGGATAGAGTAGTTTGCGTTCGAAGACGGAGTAATGAGGAGGAAGGCCGGTGGGACGTGAAGCGCAAGTCATAGTCGTCAATTTCCGAGTTCGCCACATAGGAGGGCAGCACTTACATTTTGAGTGGTCCACGTACCAAGACTCTTCGTGGCCCTGCAGAGTTCAAGAACAATCCGTTCGCAGACAGCTATACACGATAACGGGAGATGTTTATTCTGACAGTCTAACACAACAACGTGCCGACGAGCCTTGGAGCTCTGGAGTGTAAAAGCGGACGACTGACGTAATACTGCCTCTTCGGAAAAGAATTCTGAATTTTTACCAACTCCACGTCTATATCGGTCCTTAATAGCGCTTTCTATATTGCTTATTGCGTTAATCTAACCCCCTCAAGAGGCTCGAGGAATATAGCGCCATAGATGACGATTGACGAGCATCATCAGCGTCCTCTTGATAGCAGGACTTGGCCAAATCAACAGTCGACAGCTTGCACACACATACAATGGCAGACTCTGAAAGTAGGTCATGGATGGCTGAAAATAGTCATGTATACTGGACTTACCCGCTCTTGAACCCGTAGAAATCGCCCAGTTCATCGAGCTCACCGGCGCATCAGCAGCTGAAGCGAATCAGTTCCTGTCGGGATCCGATCTGTCGACAGCCGTGGCAACCTATTTCGCAGCTCAGGACGCTGAGTCAGGAGGCATTGGTGGAGACTACGACGAGGAGGATGACGACGATGACGACGTGATTATGGGCAACGCCACGGGCTCTGCGGCTCCTTCAGTTCCCGCTCCTCAAGCCACGGGAGGATACACGCTCAGCGGCGCACCCGTTCCAGTATCCACCGAAGGCATCAGCCGAACCTCTTCTGCAGCAGGTAGTACTTCCAGCGGTCCCCGCGTCGGCAGAATCGGGGGTCCATCCACAACCGGCAACAAGTCGAAGTCATCTTCGAGCGGCGGAGCTCGGATAGGCACACTATCCTCGCTCAACGCATCTGCGAATGCCTCAGACGACGAAGACGACGACGGCGACGATCCTGTTGCCGATGCGAGGAAGAAAGTCGAGTTTTATGCTGGTGGAGGCAAGTCGGGTCTGGCGATCCAGAATCCAAATGACCCAACAAAGGGAACATCGGGTGAAGATATCGTCAACGAAATTCTTGCACGAGCCAGACAAGGCGGTGCCGCGGAAGGTGAAGGCGGTGGGAATGCCCCTGGGCGGGGAAAGGGCAAGGCTGGAGGCAGCAGCAAAGGCTTATTCAGTGGCGCCGGGATGACTCTGGGATCGGACGAGGTGCCTTCGGTGGCGGTTCCCGACCCTTCAACAGCTCATCAACATGCTTCTCCTCAGCCGGGACGAGCACCCACAGGTATGAGTGGGCTCCTAGCGCAAATGTTTGGCGGCGGCGGACCAGGCAGCGCCGGTATGGGGTTGCCAGGTGGCGGAAGCATACTGGGTGCAGGTGGAAACCCTGGGTTCGCTCACGGCGAAGAGGAGGAGGAGGAAGACGATGACGAGCCTCAGATCAGACACCTTACCTTCTGGAAGGATGGATTCAGTATTGAAGATGGACCGTTGATGAAGTATGATGACCCCGCGAACAAGGAGATCCTTGCTGCTATCAAGGCCGGGTAAGCTTTCCGCCCCTCTAGTGGTGATGATGTCCATACTCAATTAACCTTGCGTGTCATCGTCTATATCCAGCCGAGCACCACTATCTATCCTCAATGTCAAGTTTGGTCAACAAGTCGAACTTCGCGTCGCCCAAAGGCAAACCGAAGCCTACCAACCTCCACCAAAGAAACCGATGAAGGCCTTCTCGGGCTCTGGTAATCGGTTGGGCTCGCCTGCGTCACAACTCGTTGACTCGTCAACCTCTGTTCCCTCTCATCAGACCAGCCACAACATGCCAGGTGGCTTCGGCGCTACTGGACAAGCGTCTGCTGACGCAATTGTGCAGAGTGGCGGCCTCCGATTGCAAGTGGATGAAAGCAAGCCTACAACAAATGTCCAGGTCAGACTGGCGGATGGAACAAAGTGCGTTTTCAAGATTCTTTTGGGTGACAAATTCCTCGAGTCATTCACTGATAAACTCAATATTATCCAGACTTGTCGCGAAACTCAATCTGGATCACACAGTAGGGGACATCCGCAGATTCATCTCGGCGTAAGTAATAATCCGTGTAGGAGAGAGTCACAAGTACTGATCATTTTCCCTTTGCATAAATATCTTGCCAAACCAGTGCCCAGCCAGGTTCACGCTCTTATGTCATCCAAACCACGTTCCCAAACAAGACTTTGGATGACGAATCGTTGACGATTGAGCAAGCAGGGTTGAAGAACGCAGTGGTAGTTCAACGATGGACCTAAGGACTAGGGTGGGGACACCAGTTGTGCATTACGCATGGCGCGGATGCACTGTACACCGTCACGAAAGATTGAAACCGAAAGGAATTTAATGTCCAGGTCGATACATAGAACATCTCAACCGTTGTACAGTATTCATAATGAATGCTCGTTACCTATCATGAGCGCCGCTTGGCACTACCAATAACAGTTCCGTTAACCTGCAAATTTAACCAGTCGGTTTCAGCTTGCTGTCTTTATACGCATGATTCTTTGCAATGGAAATGCGTACCTTGGTGGCAAATCTGAGACTGTTCAGTGTCTCGTTCGTGTGCGCTGCCAAGGGCGACAGATTGCAGAACATTAGTGTTTTACTTGAGCCTATTGCATAAATTACGAGTTAGAATTCTCGCAGAGCCCTGACTGTATTTACAGAACCCACCGGACAATGAATTCTGCAACAAGTAGGTGAGCTGGGAATCCCTGTAGTTAACATGCGTCTTGCCATCGGCCGATTTCTCTGATAATTTCTGAATTACGTTCTGTAGCGATGAAAGCGATTTGTTGATATTGATGGTTTCCTTCATCCTGTCCTTATGTTCACCAGTGCCGGCCTTGTCGAGACGTTCGGAACCAGCCAGATCAACCAGATTCAATACGCCCTATTTGAAGTGTAACACGATAAATACAGATCTCGAGAAAGAAAGGCTGAGCGCGCTGCTTACTTCACAAGTCTCACTAGTTAATGGATTATAGCCCTTGACTCTGAGCGAGAACACAGAGTGAGAACGGGAAGACCGCTCATTCATCATGGTAGCAGCGACAGCACGTCTGCCACTCGCTCGAGCCATGAGATTTGCAACTTGCTCCGCGCTCTCCAGAGGACCTAGATGAAGCAGGTTTTGTTTATTATATTGGAAGGTGGCCAAGCATGCCTTTCGTACGCACAAGGCACAATGCCAGTAACTGATGTTGATGAGCCTTCATGTCTGACTTCGTGTTTGGCCGAGTCAAAGGAATCGTTACCGAACAAGTCATTGATCTTTTTCAAGGCAAATCGTGATTGAGCGCCGATCGATCAGATATAATGGCAATAAGCCGCCAAGGCAAGACCTACTCTCTCATTATAAATTTCGACGAATTGTCCAGTCATGGCGTATTGCCAGCCCAGTTCCTTCAGTGCCTGAGTTTCCCTGAATATCATCTCAATGGCACGTGGGATCATGCCTGCAGTGTCAGGATTCTATGAAAGAAATGTTCCATAAAATATTCTCCCTACAAATCGTCGAAAGCGCTGACTTACTGATCCACCTTCCATTGTCCATGATTTCCCGCTACCTGTTTGTCCGTACGCGAAGATGCACACCTGACGAAAGAGGTCTCGCGAAATATTTAGAATTCTCTTGCAGCCGAGGTTCTTCGAAAAACCTCACATTATATCCGTCAAGCACAGACTGCGCTAGCATGGATATCTCCTCGAACACCTCCCTTTGACCTTCTGCTGGCTGAAAGACCTGCGAGCCGATCGGAAATAGGTGAGGCAATGCGTTCAATGTCAAACGGTAAAGATTATTCCGAGCCGGCACTTACTTTGTCGAAGGAGAACTTGATCGCTTCTCGAGTATTTTTGCCCTCTGCATTGTCCCTCGATTTATAGACTGTCAAAGGCTCTTGACCAGATGCAGTTACAACACCCTTCGCAGGGTACTCAATCTCAGCCAGGTCATCTTGAGTCGAGACCTCTTTACCTGCAGACGATACAGATGGCGCAAACTTCGTTAGTCTTCCATGGTCTCGACAGGAGCATAAACCGCTGCGTACCGATTGGTGGACGCACACGAGCGAAGACTCGAATGTTGCCTGGAATCATGTATTTGAGAGCATCAGTTATTAGGGTCGCGCATGACGTTTGAGGGCAAGAGGTACTCACCTTTGAGTTCTTGGACTTGGTTGTGTAACTTTCGCCTGATGGTTTCTGCGGTGCGTAGATCCTCTTCCACTTCTTTGACCCGTTCATTGGCACTGGCAGCTGTTTCTTCGGCCCGTTTCACTGTCAAGATGTGCTTTTCTATCTCATGCTGTTGACGTTCATTGATGGCCCTCAGGGTGTCCAATTCTGCCTGTACGGTTAACTGTGAAGTAGCTTGTGCGGAAAGAGCGGCCTGAATGTGCGTTTAGGGAATTGATTGTTGCTGGGGTAAGCAATCTGAAATCTTGATATGTCGTATATGGGCCCATCATGCTTACCTTGAGGTCCCTCACCTCGCCTTTGCAGCTCTCTAGGTCACCCTTCAGATCTTTACAATCCTCTTCGAGCTCCTTCCTTTCCCGTTCCTTCTTGCTTAGCTTCCTCTCGAGCTCGTCAATCTCGTCGCGGTGCTTCTCACGCATAGCAGCCATCTCCTCACCAGCTGTTGAGAGATTTCTACGGGCTTCGCGTTCGTCATTTTGCGTAGTATTTAGACGAGCTTGAAGCTCTTGTTGGCCGTTCTTGAGCGCTTGCACTATGTATCGGAGTTTTCGTCAGTGACCTATGCCCCGTCCAGAGTTGCGTGATGGCGTGACGACCTACTGTTTTCTTGACTGGATTTGGGAAGATTGGGCGATCAGTATCTTATGCGGCTATCGGTAGTACGTGAACGGAACTCCCACTTACTCCACAGCGACGATCGCTTCAAGCTTGGCCATTCTAGAAGCCATAGAGTCCTCCTCCTGCATCAGACAGAGAGCAAGCGAGAACAATTCGTAACGATCCCAGCAAGAACATCATGCGGAAGACTTACCTCATAATCCATCATGACCGAACTTCGCGCTCTACTACCGGGCCCCGCACTTCTTCCAAGACTGCTCGAAGTGGGGGACACTCTCTTTCCTCCTGTTGTCATAGGAGGTCCACCTATTGCGCTCCGGTTGAGTCTCGTAGCAGGTGGGCCACCTGGTTGTGATGACGCTAAGCCTCGAAGATTGGTATTTGAAGCCGTTCTCATTGTGCGGAGGCCTGATTGCGTTGTCGTGGTCGAACTGGCTACCCTATTCACTCCAGGCCTTGTACCCGTAGTGGTTGAGTTACTAGTGATAGGTCGCCTTCCCGTCGTAGTCGTTGAGGAGGACATGGACATGCTGGATCCCGGTCGGCTGCCTCCAGCGCTGTTCGCGACGTTACTTCTCATAGTCGTTGAACCGATAGCATTGATAGGTTTCCTTATCGTTGATGGAACTTTCGGTTGAGGCACAAAAGGTGCAGATCCCGCTCCATTACCCGAAACTGTCCTACCTGGAACTATTCTGCTCGTCATGTTTGCAACCCTTTTCACACCGTTCTGTGCCATGCCACCGTTTGCCTGAACAGCGCCGCCTTCAACTTCTTGATCATCATCGGGTCCCTTTCGTTTTCTATTGCCTGCTGGTGCTAGCTCGAGGGGTGCTATCGTATCATCTTGGTCTAAATTGTCTTGAGGTAGATGAAGCACGGATGTCGCAGCCTTCACAGGAGTAGCGTTCAACCTTGGAAGACGAGAAACCGGAAGCAATGTTGGAGGTTTGATCATGCTTTCGTTTGCTGCTTTGGCTGGGGAAGACATGGTATCACTGTGTGTCGGGTTCTGAGCAATGTTGAATGAAGGTCTAGGCTGAAGCGGTGATCGAGCTGTCGATGGCGATATCATTCCAGCTAGAGGCAATGTAATTCCGATGTGGCGTTCACAAGGCAACGGTGCCGTGAAGCATAGGTCTAAAGATGACCGGGTTCCTGTAGGATGTAGTGCTTCTGTTCGAGGACGTAGAAGCACGATCTGAAGACATCGAGTTGGGTTTGTTGTCTTTTCGGATTAGAAGATCACTCAACAAAGATTTGCTTCCGCGAATCCGTCGCGCGCAGCTAGGGGAGCTCACACAGGACCCATGATAACTGAGCGAAATGTTATATGACAGGAATGCTCCATTTATCCGATTTCCAGGGCCTAATTTAAGTCGATTTATCCGATCTACTACCTGTAAGCTTCGGCGGCCGAACAGAAAAGCCTCTTTTTAAAGCGCGCGCTTCGCGCGCGCGCCTGTATCTGGTACGTTAAGCTAAGCGCAGCCATAGTAATATCGCTCGCAGTTCGCTCGTCCGCGATTCAGAGCTATCTTACAACCAAGTTCTTGCGACTCTAGATTTGCTGAGGGATGATGCAACCCTCTTATGCTGACCTTTACAGCAGCTAAACTGGAACGTGCTCTCAGTCAGCTTCCTATAGAGCCGCGTCCCTTGTTTGCCTAGGTTCAGCTGCAATTGCATACTTTATGAGTGCAGGTTCTTCTTTCCGCCATTGGCGAAAGGCGTCGACTGCAGGTCTGCTTAGCGTCAGCGTAGAACCGATAGCTGGCAGCTCCATCACTCTCCCTGCCCTCTGGATGATCCGATTGCTGCGAACGTGATGGAACGATGGAGTCGGCGAAGCGTGGACGACCGTGGTGAATTGCAGGCCTAGATAGTGCTTCAGTTCCTGTACGACGACATAGGATAGTTTGGCTAGGGAATCTGCTTCAGTCATGTTGGCATGGGGGGTTCGTGCGCCCATTGAACATCTTTTCAGGTCCCCCAAACTTCACTATGCTCCCCGGTAGCCAGCTCGGTAGCCCCAGTGGTTGCCAGCAGTACCGATTAGCCCTGAAACGGTTTCATGGGGAGAAGCAGCAGCCGGATAGGCTGCAGAAGGTCCGCTGGCAGTTTGGAAGAGGTGGCAAGGGCAAAGAATGGTCGATACAGCTGCGGCGTGGTCAAAGGAAGCTCTGAGTCGCTTCTTTGCCCATATGGCGGGGGCGAACTATCAGAATAATAAGGGAAAGCGCAGATGGAAGCTTGGGAGAACATCAGAATAGCTTTTGAAACGAGTTCTGTAGGGCGATAGTCAGTCGCAGATGGCCTGAATGGGAGAGCCAATATGGCCAATATATCCGATTTGTCCTAGGACATAGCAGGGTGTTTTTGTCCGAAAGGTCGATATATCCGATTTTGTCATTGAACTTCCGGAATTTCGACGTCGATTTATCCGATTCCGTCACACAACATCCTTTAGGGTTATCATGGGTCCTGCTCACACATTAATTATCAAGGCCGAATGTCCATCCTTACATCACTACCCGCCAAGCAAGGAAGGCAGGGACTGGTAGGCAGGGTACCCGGAAGGCTCCTATTGTGTGTGCTGCGTAGTGGATCGGTTATATAATAGCAGCGCTGCCCACGAGGAATTGAGCGGGTCTTTCTACTCGTCATCGAAAAGCGGCTTTCAGGGTTGTTCAACAGCAGGCAGGTAGTGATTAGCACAAGCAAAATGTTTCTTCTGCGCCAGTTCCAAGTCGTCACCGCTTCAGCTATTTATATGCTTGAACGTAGCGATACATAATTGATATTTTATCGTCAATCCCTCTTATTACATCCTAGGAAAAAGCGTCAAACCCCTATGCTACGCTAACGCTAAGCCGGATACCCATTGCAGCCATCTCTGCGCAAAGCTGGGTGAAAGGCAAACATGAGATCCGTTAGCAAACTTAAGAGCGGTATCCTGCACAATCGAAAGAACTTACATATCGGAAAACGTAAGGCACAGCAATCACGTCCATGCTCCGGCCCTTGGTATTCAACTTGACACTACCAGGTACGTTCACCACAACGCCTTCACCCTTGTGATGCGTATCCTCGCTTCGACATATTCTGCAGTACTCGCCACCGGTTCCGTCACCTCCTGTCTCGCCTACGATCTCCTCGTAGCCCAAAGAGATGAGTGATCCACAGCTTCGACATACCCAGGCAGTGGAATAGTCGGAGCAGTTCATCAGTCGGTCTTGCAGAAGGAACGATGTGCCGTGCGCGAGAAGGGCATCTCGTTCCATTTCACCGAATCGAATACCACCGGCTCGCTTTCGACCCTGTATGCCACATTAACAAGGCGGTCAGACGGTTGTCACAAACAACTTTTCCCATGGTTCCACTACTCACCTTGATGGGTTGTCGAGTTAACGGATCCACAGGGCCAGTAGTTCGGACTTGGAACTTGTCGTTAACCATGTGCCTCAATCGCTGGTAGTAGACGCATCCGAGGTAAATATCCGCCTGGAATTCTTCACCAGTGATGCCGGAATACATGGGTTCGTTACCATAGTAGTTGTAGCCGGCAGCTCGGAGCTATTGATTGAAAAGGAAAGATAAGACTACGCCCGTTTAGCACGGCTGTCAACTCTGACTTACTTGCTCTCCAAAGTAGTCGACCGGTCTATCAGCATCCGAGAACCTGATAAAGCAGAAAGGTACATCAATGCAAGCTTTCGATCAAGTGAACAACGAACACTTACGTGAAAGGCGTGGCATCCTGAGCAAGACCGTGCATCGCACCAGCTTTACCGGCCAAACTCTCGACGAACATACCAATAGTCATTCGTGAAGGGAAAGCGTGAGGGTTGATGATAACGTCCGGCTGCATGCCACTCTCACTAAAAGGCATGTCGATCATTGGGAACTTTTGGGAACAGACACCCTTTTGTCCGTGTCGGGAGGAGAACTTGTCACCGATAACCGGTGAACGCGGAATTCGTAGCTTGATGTGAATCTTTTGAGCTTCGGTGTCACCTGCGTCACCACCTGGAAACTCGAGAGTCAGATCATCATATTTGCCCAACTTCAACACACCCACTTACCTAATATTCTGCACTCGTCAATATACGCCACTTCGTCGCCCTTGTACTTGTGCATCTTCGTCTTCCCTGTCAAGTCATTGGTGTAGGTACAAAGAGCATCACCAGGCTGGACACGAGAACCAACCAAGGGATAACCATCCTCGCCGACAGTCAATCGCCATTGATGATCCTCCCGCACGTCTGTACCCATACCGAAGTGCAGTCGAGGTTGCGTTAGGGACTTGACCGCGCCGGGCTCCCCTTGAAGGTCAAAGATATCCGACTTGTATACGGTGCCGTATCCGAAACCTCGTTCATGTGCTGATTTGTTGAGAATCATGGCATCTTCCATGTCATAACCGGTGTACGAAATGACAGCTACGATGGCATTCATACCGTTGGGGAAATTGTCGAAGCCGTAATGGTTGTGCAAGTTCGGGCGGACAATAGGCGTCTGACCAGACTGCAATCGATACATCTTGTTGTCTGTTCGGCGAGAGATAGCTGTAGATGGTGTACCCATAGATTGTTTACCCATTTGACACTGGTACATGTTACGGGGTGACTGGTTGAAATCGGAGAATGGTGTGAGGTTGGCGATAACGGACAAAACATTGGTTGGCGAGTATTCAACGTGAGTAGAAACCCCCTTTTCTATTTCTTCCGGTGTACACGCGATATCCATGTATACCTGCTCAAATGTGCCCAGATGGTCGAGTTTGTTGTTGGCTAGGTATTTGACAGGTCGCATCATCCGTGATCTCGACGAAAAGAGATATAGACCAGGATATTGGCCGCCTTTGCTGACGGGAACATAACCAATCTCCAGATCGATCGGAATTTTGTTACCACCTTCCGTCTTCCAGGTTCTTAGGGCCAATGCCAATTGCTTGGCTTCTAAAGGACTAGCCCAACCGATCACGCGGCCGTCAAGCTGGACACATACACTCTTTCGTCCGTCGATGTGGGTTGCAAATACTTGCGTCATGCCAAGATCCGAAAGAAGTCCAGGCACTGAGGACGCATCCAGTGTATCTGTAATAATTTTACACGAGTGCGACAAGTGATTGAGCAGACCACAAGGAGATCCATCGGGGGTGTGGACAGGGCACAAGAAACCCCAAGACTCCGGGAGCAGTTTTCGAACCGTTGTCGTTTTAAGTTCCGCAAAGAAGGCACCTCGATGGATACATCGGAAATGACTGAGGTATCGGTAGTAGTTCAATTTTTCAGCAACGATAGTGTAACCAGTCGTCTGTTGTAGATCCAATCCCGTTGGCGATACCAAATTACCCGTGGCAAGGAAGTATGCCAGTTTCTGACCCACATCGAAATTGGTTTTCTGCAGAACGGTCTGGAAATATTTGCCTGCAAAGCTATGTGCGTTAGAGGCCCGGTCGAAATTAACTCGACAAGATTGTCAAATACGAACTGTCGTAAAAGTCTCCGGCCTTCTTTCTCCTAATGTCCTGCAATATTTGAGCCCTAACACCGTTCAAGCACTCATCGAATCGCTCCTTAATGATCATGCTGTACAGGAAACCAGGGAGTAAGACCTCTTGGTGCTGCGGCGAATCCGGGTTGTCTGCACAAGATGCTCCCGAGACGAGAGAGTACAGCTTTCGCAGCATGAACCTATTTGTCAACGCAGCAAGAATCAGTGGGTGGTATCCTTGATAAATCTATCAAAAACTTACAGCAACATTCGAAATTTGTCTCGGGGCTTCTCCAAATGGACCAACACTACACGTTCGATTAGGAAAGCTCCAACCCTGATATCAGCCCAGTCTTCCGGGACGTTCAGTACGACCCTGAACTTTTCACCCAAATAACGCAAGCAATCCGTTCCAGAATGAAGACCCCACACTTTCGCAGAACGCAACAACAGTTCTACTCGATCTGTCAAGAAAGTGTTGTCGTTTTCCCCTTGAACGAGTCCCTCGAAGATTTCCTTGTCGCTTGCATCTGTCAAAGCCTTAAAAACGAGTACGAGCGGAATCATGTATTCGTTTTTACGCCATGCAAATCTTATAGTCGCGCCGCCACTGGTGAGGTAATGAAGAGTGTTTGTGCAGGCGGTTTCGTCCTTTCTAACACATCGAATCTGAACACCGAATTTCGAATAAGTTGGACCTCGCTTTTCGAAAGATGGTCGGATGAGCGAGACGGCATGATGACGTCGAGGCAGAATGAGGTATCGGATGAGCTTTTCGTTACCGTTGACGATAAAGTAACCGCCCCAGGAAGAGGACTCTTCGTTCTGTTTTACAAGTTGTGCGGAAGACATGTTCTGCAGATTGCAACGGTTCGACTGTCGGGAAACACAGGGCGCATTGAGCATGGCCAGGAATTCGACTATCGACAATGAGACATACTTTGATCATGACGGGAAGCTGTCCACAATCCCGGACATCCTCGTAGCTTGCCGTTTCGCCATCAGGTCCAGACACCGTCCAGCGGATTCGAGCTTGCAGCTTTGCCCTGTAACTCGTCAATCGCTCTCGAGCCTGAATACCGATACGTAGAGTGAGATGAGCTCGAAGCGAATCGCGCTCGTGAATCTCAGCGTACCTCTGCAGGGAACACTCTTCGCTCCGTAGCCGATCGATCCTTGTCCGGAATCATGGGCTTGTTGAGCATGACCTGGACAATCTGGTCTGTCGTCCAGGAAGCAGTCATTCAGTTGCCATGAGCGAATCACTAACACGCTGCAAGAAGTGCTTACAAGTAATCTTATTGCCGCGAACGCCTGTCTCCCCCTTGCCATCGAAAACAACCTTTGCTCCGAGATCCTCCACGCCGAGTTGCAGCAAACCTTTGCCCTTGCCGTCGCTGGCTTCCATCAAGGCATTGAAACTTTGTACGTGCGGCTTGACCAGCTCCTCCAAGCTGGGATGATCGGCTCCATTGGTAGAAGGATGCCTATTCAGTCGTTCTCGCTCCAGAGTATGGAAGGTGTGCTTTGAGGACGAAGGAGTGGCATTCGGCGCAAGCGGGTCGAAACTCCGCGGGAGCTCTTGGATAGTGGCTGTAGCCATTTTGGAGGGTCAGGTATAGAGTTTGGCGACCAATTGACCTGTGTGAGCCCAGCCTCAGAGCGCAAGAGAACGTTGCAAGTCGAGACGCATGCTTTGGAAATAGGTTTTGACGAATCTGCCGAAACTTTTGTTGCATTCCAAAGTTAGCTTCCGCATTGCCGAATTCCGGCGGCCGACCGAGGCTTTTTACACGCCATTAGTGTCTAGTAGCTCTCTAGCTCATCATGCAGTCAGGCAGAAGCTGCTATTGAGCTGCTGCAACGGCTCCCAGATCGAGTATCCGGCGGTTAGCAAGTGAATGACCTCCAGGCAAACCGGTTAGACATGACTAAGCGACATTTATTGATGTTTGAATCTGTACATCCAAGGTATCTATAAACTTGCCTCCACACTAAGACATATGACATACGACGCGTGAACTCTCCCTACACCCGGTCACCGTACTTTTCTTATGCAAACCTTCTGGCCATCACTCCAGACCATACTTGCGCCTCGCCATCCGTTCCGTAATACCCCTCAAGGGTGTATCAAGAAGCCAATATCCGGGCCGGTACGGGAAACTAGGCAGGAAGACGGTATCATTCTGCGGAAGCTTGAAGAAGGGGACCTGTAGCGTCAAGTTAAGGCCCGTGAAGGGGATGGGTATGGGGAGGGTTATCGGCACCGGTTCAGAAGAGAGAGAGCAGTGGTATATTATGGCGTTTGTTACTGGCAAGCAAAGATGCAAAAATGTCGTCATTATCGAGCACCAAACGGTCGTGGAGGTAGTCGGGGACCTAGCACGTACCATCATCGACAGATAACAACGCTCTATCAAAGCCCTCGGCCGGAGCGATACCCCGAGCGGAACTTGAGCTTTTTCTTCTGAAATCGTTATCGATCGTGCCAGGGCAAGTTGCTACGCGCGGAAGGTAATCAGCATGTTATCCGTCAGCCAGTATCCTAGGGAGATACGCACCCAAGAACCGAACGCCACTTCTTCCGCCACCATTCTCGACCGCTGCACTTCTGAAACAAGCGAGACCTCCGGCCTTTGTCGCAGCGTACAGAGCCCTTGTAGGCGCGGGCACGAGTCCGGCAACTGATGAGAGATGATGGATGAGGGGGGAAGATGAAGTCGATGACAGGAGAGGAAGCTGGTGGGGAGGCAAAGTGTGTATAAGCAACCCAAGGTGTTTCTGTGGCGAGGACGAGGGGACGTACAAAGGTAGCAACGCTGACTGCCACCCCGGTCATATTAACATCCGCCAGTCTCCTAGTTTCCTCTACGAGCGCGTGCAACCCTTCCTTTCCAGGTAGATTGAACTCGGCCTCGCTGTTCCCTCCCGTCTTCTCCGATGCCGACGCCAAAGCCTCGAACTGGTGATGCCGCTTCGCGTGGATCGTTTGTCCAGAGGTGGACGAAGCGGGGTTGATTGGAGTCTGGCTGACGGATGATACCTCGAGCAGGGTTTGGGTTGAAGATAGGCCGGAGATGATATGTAAGGTATCGAGTCCTTGCCATTCTGCGAACACAGAGGGGAAAAAGTTGCAGGCAATGCCAGATAAGGATCCTGAGGGCGAGAGGGGTAAATCCACATCTCATACCTTTCACAATCAGCTCTCTCACGGCAATCATATCATCCGGGTTGCAAATATCTCCGGCGTAAAGGAGCACCTTGTTCGAAGAGTCGGCAGCATTGGGAAGCAATGTCCGGCATTTAGCGGCTACTTGCTCCAGGTTGGATTTGGACCGAGCAACGATGCAACTAACGATCAAAACAGCCGCACACCAAGAAAAGGGACCTTCAGTCCAGAGTCGTGAAATAAATGATTCAACGTATGATAGTTGAAGAGAGACTTACATGCTCGCTCCCATCGAGGCATATCGTTTCGCCAAGTCTTCTCCGCAACCCGAACTCGCACCGATGATGAGCACCCGCTCGGCAGTGGGTTTAACGACCTTGGTCCTCTTCGGAGGGGCAGGTGACACGAGAGGCGTCAAGAGGAGGATGGAAGGGATGAGGATGGCGAGTGAAACCAGCCATGGAGGGGAATGGGCTGAAGTTGGAGGAGGGATCAGGGCCGGTAGGTGCTGATGCAAAGACTGGTGGAGAGTGTTTAGATAGGACGGCATGGCTGAGTCTTGGAGTGTGACGGAGCTGCAAATCCTGTCGGTGATGGCACCTGGTTCCGTTTCTTTACCGCCGCGATGCAACAACGACAAACAGCACTTGGACAGCTAGGATTCGGCCACCGGGTGAAGCATTTAACCGATTGTGATTACGTAAGGTCTGGGAAACTATTGGTTTGATTCCGCAATCTGAAACGCCTTTAATTCAGTTTCTCGAAACAGAGGTGAGCTGAAACGCGAGTATCTCGTCAGATGCACGTCACTTAGCGCGGTATATATATATACAGTGTCATGCGCAAATCCCCTCCTTGCCGCGAAGGCTCTGCTTGTAGACGTGTACTGAACCATTAGAGGAATCGCTGCCGCTATGGCCAACAACGGAATCGCTTCAGCGAGTCGAGCAGTCGGCGTCAAGACATACAAGACAAAGACTCGGTCGCCAGTTTCTCGACCCTTTACTTCCATCTACAAGAGCAAGACGATTCAGTCGCTGCCAAAGTCTGCATATAGGAAAACTGGATTGACAGACGACGTGAAGGACGCTATCGCTACGGGCGAGGAAGATGGGTCCGACTCCAGTGAAGCAACCTCTGATCAAGGTAGTGGAGAAGACGAATTCGATCCTAAACTCAAAAAGATGGTAGATCACTGTAGGTGTCTTCCTGACACGCCCCTACAACACAAAATAAAGAGAGCCTATCCTGTCCCGCAGTGAACCTCAAACGCGCGAAGCCCCCACTGTATAAAGTCACCCCGAATACTTCTCGAACCCTGGTCAATCGTTCAAAGCATCACCTGCCTCCTCTCGGCACTACCACTACCAAATCCGATTCCGGCATCAAGAAACGTAAGGCGGTTGTCATGCAAGGTGACAGTGATGACGACGAGGTGGATGAACTCTCGTCCAGTCACGATGACTACCTTTCTGATGGAATCAACAATCTAGCTCTGAAAATCCAAAGACTAAGCAAGAAGAACAAGTCAGTTGCTACTAATGTCGTCTCCGGAAGAAGAGGAAAAGAGAATGCTGCTGTAGGGGAGAAGTTGAGCGCGACGAGGGCCAGTGCATACAGCCGAAAATTTGGGCAAGGCAAGTCCCGGTATTTCTCCTAAAATACTACACGAGAGCTTATGTTGATGCTTGATACCGGTATGTAATACTCGTTTTCAGAGATTCCATCCCGTACAAATCGCTCCGACGGAACCACAAGCACAAACAAGTACCATACCTCTACTACGTCATACGCAGCAGCCAAGTCTCGAATTCAACCCACAGAGCCTGCCCTCCCACATGTCACTGCCTTCAACGACAAAGTCGCCAGAATGCTTGATGTCCCCACAAGCGACAGCGAACGAACGGACTCCACCGGTGATTGTGGCGCTTTCGGGTTCCAGCAGACTGCCCTTACACGACAACCCTCGTTCAAGGCTCATCATCACGACAAGAGGAATGAAGATTTGGAGTTTGGGGCGAACGACAAAGATGATGATGATGATGACGGAATGGAGAGCATTGCAGAGGTTCAGCAAGTTCCCGATGAATTCAGGAAATCGCGAGCGGAAGTCAAGATGGATGTGAAGGAGGTGTAAGTCGTCTTTTTGTGCTCGTGTGCGGAGTGGCGTGAACGTTCACTTTCGTGCGTTCACAACAGTAAAGCAGCGTTTCATGGAATCCGAGGTAAGGTTGCCCTGATGAGCTTAAATCGATCATCTCACGCTGGGAATCCATCGCTGAAACTCATTCCTCCCATGGTCGATAGCTTTAATGAAGGCAAAACAAAGCAAGGTCTCCAAACACTTGACAGAGGAGTTGCTCCCGATGCAAAGGGCAACAGAAAAGATGTACAAACTCATGGCGGGTCCATACACCGAAAGAATGCTGTGGGTTTATTGCAAGACCAAGGAAACATGCCTTTCCCTGACCGAAGTTCTATGACTTTTCGGTTGCGCAGAGACCAACAGAACTTGCTACACAAATCACTCCAGGATCATGGGCAAATCCTTTCCTCTTCTAAACACGAAATGATGGCAAATGGGGACATTTTGAAGGTGAAGCTAACCTAACTTCTAAACTACGGATTCCGCTTACCCAGAAAATTATGTGCATCAATGTACAATAGGGGACAGTACATGATTTGCGAGAGAAAGCTGCAAGCATCCAGGAAAGGAAGAAGAGAATTTTCGAAAAAGTTTCTAAGCACCTCGCCGATTTGGGTAAGCTAGTATGTTATTCCGAACATGGTGCTATGTGACTGACACCACAACTCACGCCAACAGAAAAGAAACAAGCCAAGGAGACTCGTGCTGTGGAAGCCGAGATGGAGCAATTGAGAGACAAGGCGAAGACCAAGGTATGTCGCCCTATCATCATAGATGTCATCGCTTTTCTCTCGATTAACCACTCTCTGGTTTCACATCTAGGCGGAGAAGTTGCTTGATCCCGCCGTTTTGGATGCAAAGTTTGCCAAACAGGTCAGTAGAGCGATTTCCGTTTGATTTTGCCGCTGGTTCTGAGACGGCCGTAGCATGAATCTCATACGACCCACTTTGCGCCTGTGTATCGTGGTGGAATCATTAACGTCGACAGCGCAAGTACATCTATCAGGAAGTAGGCATTTAAACACCCTTTACTTGCCAAACTCGCCCTGCGCCTCCTCAGCTCAGCTTCAAGTTCCAGTAGATTTTCAAACACGGCCCGATATCAAACCAGCCGGATGCTCGCCCTTTCTGTCTTCGAATTTTTTACCTTATTTTTCCGCTATTAACAGCCCGCTGATCAGTATCCCTGATTCACGGCGCGAGTGAGACCTTCCATAGTCGATACATGCCCGATCTGGTATTCTAGATACAAAGCCTTCACGCTTGTTCTCGCGATATATGACATGAAACCATGAGCCGTCTTTCTAGTGACAGAGTCTGACAGAAACATGCGGCGTCTTCAATCATTACAGTAGGAGAGTACCCCGACTGCAACAATAACAACAGACAAGTCATACAAGTGTAATCAGTCGCCCGTTTAACCACGCATTTCCTCGATTTTTGCAAAAAGCAAAGGTATCACATCGAACTCGGCTGCAAACGGGAAGTAAGAAGTAAGCACGACAAGTAGGCCATGAGTATTGCAAAGATCTATCATAGAAAACGGCTCACCTCCCAAGATATACACCGCCAATTGATACAAGATTGCTATCATCGCTAAGAGAATCGGAAGCCGAGCGGTTGTCCAGATGTCTTATTAAGATTTTACGATCAATGTTCTTGATCAGAAACAAGCTCCAGGATGGGTGCATATAGGCACCCAGCAAGAGACTCACCATTCCACCTCAACCCCGTCGACAAACCCTTTCGCCATTTTTCAATATTGCTATCTACGACGTTTGGACGAAAGGCTGATCTACGTGCGTTTTTCACGAGGAAACGATGAGTCGGAAGGTGGCTGCGAATGTCGGACGGAATGTTACTTTTGGGATATTCTCTCTCAGGCTCTTCCAAGTTGAACGAGGTGCACCTACTACACTGCAATCGAGGGGGTACCAAGGCTTTCGGTCAACATGGTAAGAGCTGCTCTCGAGATTGGCCTCTCGTAGGTGTTTTCTTTGGAAGGCACAGAAATACGTTATGATCAAGCGAGAAATTGCTAAACAAAGGTTCACAGCAAGAGAGAAAGAAAGCCACTCACCACCTTCCTCCCTCTCCAACTGCAACTTGCACTCTCCTCGCTCGTATTCAGCGCCAGTTACAAATGCCTCGTCCCTCATACTGGCGCCGATACCTTCTTCCTTCTCCAATCTCGCAATCTCCTTATCCCCATCCGTCCCAAAAGGCACCAGTGGCGCAAAATCAGACTTGTCAAGCATGGTCATACGTAGGTATGGCTTGTTATGGACTATCGCTTCCGCTTTTGAAGGCGACAAATCCGCTGAACAGTAGATGACGCTGATGTATTTATGGTGCCTGTGCGCGATATCGATGAGATCCTATGACAGAAGGTGAGCTTTCACAAGGTAGGAGAACATATGCGGGGATACCCACATGATGTAGGGTTTTCAGAGCAGCTACGACGCAGTGAGTCAGCTTTACTGAGCTCTTGCCGTATGCGGTACATTAGTATGAAGGACTTACCATCACCGAATGCACTACCAATGAAGAAAATGACGAGCTCCTTTCCTTCGAAATCTTTGGCAATGGTATCGATGGGACGCCCGTAAGGGTCCTCTAGTCGTAAGCGTTTCAGGAGCGGATCTGTTGTCCTGTACAACGATGGTTTCGCTTTGACGAGTGACGGAATCGCGGTCTGGGACGACATGGTGGGATATGGTAGAATATGGGAGGGGAAAATGCTGTGAATTGAAGGATGGGGATGTATATAACAGAGGTGGAACAGCTTGCTGAGAACGCTTTGCGAGCCAAACGCTCGTGCAATAAAACTGGACACATGTCGGTCAGGGCTCAGGTGGAGGACGTTGCTAATCGCTCGCTGACTCAGCGGCGGCCGAAGATTGGGTGTGTGGTGTTTATTTCTCGAGTGTTTCGGATGCAAAGCGGCAAGTGAGAAGCTGGAAGGTCGTTCAACAACTGTTTACGCGCGGAGATCGTTAGTTGCCACCCACCACCGATACAGGTATACCGCAGTCGCCTTCGTGTGCAGATCGCTAGTTATCCCCAGCAACCCACTCCACGACCCCTACTCCGCTACTCTACGATGTCCAAGCACTACACGAAAGGATTCACGCCACAGGAAAAACAAGCGGCGATAGCAAAGTATGCGGACCACATAAAGTACTCTGCGAGGTATTCAGGTAAGGTTCAAAACACTGTCTCCACTGGAGCTTGCGGCTCATTCCACACTATTATTTTCTGGTCAGATGATGAATACGAGTACAGGTATGTGGCGCAGCGACGATTGTACCGGTTTCGGTAGACTGGAACTCATGTCTCGTTTCATTCATTACCCTTCTCTCCGGTTATCCTTATTAGGCATGTCTGTGTACGTTGTCTCAATTCCTCTGTGATTCGGCGGTTAGCATCCTTACATTTGAGAATTCGTTTGAACCCTGCAGCTACCGAAACCGCTAGTCAAGTTTCTGCCTGCAGGAATCGCGACAGAAGACGAGTGGCGGGGTATCGGCGTGCGACAGAGTCCAGGGTGAGTTAACGTGAGAGATTCCTGATATCCCAGTATCTCATCAAACGAAATCATTCTTCACTGCAAAGATGGGAGATGTACATGCGCCATGAACCGGAACCTCATGTACTGTTGTTCAAGGTAAGCCTCGTGCACCACAGGAATAGCCTACTAGCTACCCAATGATCGCAGACCCGCAACGCTGAATCAACCCTCGTATATGTTATGGTCCCCGTGAATCGTTTCTTTCCAGCGAGAGAAAGACTACGATCAAAAACATCCACCCCTCACGGAGCGCCGCGTGCAGCCTCAGATGAAGCAAATACAGACAGTATCGCAGACGTCGACGTGAAAATCGCATCAACAAGCGCTGTTACAAGGCTCCCTAGCCATTGATTCATTCGTCTTATCGCCCACATTCAACAACACCGCATCGATTTTCCACCTTTTTCTTCAGCATTGTCCTCACAGCATTCGTCTCTCTACGTCAGCTACTTGTAGACGGGACATACTCTTTTTCGAGAACGACACTCGGAAGGATTTTCTTTTGGGCTTTTTTTGCGTTTTACACCAACAAACGATCATCACCAATACTACCAACCCTTTTCATTTTCTTCATTGTTTCATTTTTTTCATTGGGTCCGAGGGTTACCAGCGTACAACATATCCAGCGATCTCCGTATCAAAGAATAAATAAACCATCACCGTTCTTCTATACCGTCCCGCTTGCGACTATAGATGCCGTAACACTGCATATATGGATTACGTTACCAACACACACCTACGCATTCGATAGCACCTTCCAACACGGTGGATTCATATTTTATTGGGGAGAATGAGAGGGGATAAGACGACGGGGAAGGATGGAATTGGCGGGGGGAGACAGAGACGGAGAAAGGGAAAGAGAAAGAGAGAGGGAGAAGAGCTCGTACGCGACTGCGCCGACCTGCAACAAAAGCATTCTACTTTGCGTGTCCTAGTAATTTAATGAGAGAGAAGAACCTTTGTATTCATCAGCATTCGCGGGTTAAAGCATGACAACAAATGTTGTTGATTTCGTCGTGATGAAAGTGGGCAAAGTAGCCAAGAGATGTATGGCTGAAAGAAATCATGACGGCTGCGCGATCTTGTTCATTCAGCATAGCTCGCTGCTGAAGTAGTTGCCCTAGATTGAGTATGCATTTTGACTGATATTCTACGGGCACTTCAAGGCTACAAGGAACCTTACACCCGAATCCAGATAATGAGGTTTTCATCCACTGATATCCGCAATGACTGCAGCTGCATCGTCTTCAAACTCCGGAGGGGGAGGGGGAGGAGGTGCGGGTCCCAAAAATTCGTCCTGTATAGAATCATGCGAGATGAGTACTCGGCTGAAATTTGGCCATGAAAATGAAAACTACTAACCTCTGACACGTTGGCGCATAAAATCGTTCGGCCACCAAACGATCGACCCGCAATGTTCTGCAGGGCCCTGGATACGCCATCCAGATCCTTGAACAAGACAAACACCTTGCCAACACCCGCTTCCTCGTCGGCCTGTGCAGCGGCTTGTTTTGACTGAGCCGCAGTTTCCCCTGGCGCCCACTTTGTTTCACGTTTCACGGGTCGAGGAACACGGACTCCTTCCACCTCACCATACTTGGAGCATTCCTCGTTGATATCCTCAAGAATTTCCTGGTATTCCTGGTCATCGTAAAGCTCTTCAGGGGTGACCATGTTGAGCATGAGCATACATCGCGTGGTTGGTGCTTGCGCCGCTGCGGAAGCGGCTGAAGCAAGGATATTCGGAGCTAGAGAAAGCAATAGGTGACGCGTGAGTTTCAATGCGAGCAGTCAAGGTCATACACGTCACCGAACGTACCGACTGATCGCAGAGAGGGTACACCTGTAGGTGTCATGTTCGAGCCAGTACTGATAGCAGTGTTTGAAGCTTTGCCTTGAGATGCCCGTTGGACCGTCAAGACCCGATCAGCCAAGTTGAAACCGTTAAGCCCCGCAATCGCCATATCCGTCACTGCAGTGTCAACATATTCACAGAATGCGAAACCCTGAGAAAGAAACAAGTGGTTGTGAGCCGCTAGTGATACTGCGCTGTTCAACGTATCACACATACCTTGGATGCACCAGTCTGCCCTGCACCTTCCTTGACCAGATTGAAACTCTTGAGCTCGCCGAAACTCTTGAGTAATTCCATGACCTGTTCGTCACCAAGGTATGTCGGCAAACCACCAATATAGATTTTGTTGGGCGAATCCTGAACAGTGGTGCTGACGACACCAGGGATGTGTATGGATCCTGCCGCACCTTCTGGGCCAACATAGTCCTTGGGTCGTCGGATCTTGAGTGGGGTGCCTTGGAATATGATACCATCGAATGCCATAGCGGCAGTAGCTTCTTCCGGCGTGCGGTACTGATAACGGCCAAAGGAATGGTCAGTATCACACTATCTAAATCTGGTCAAGCATGCAAACGTACTTCAATGAAAGCGTAGCTCTTTTCGTGGTTTAGTTGCACAGCGACGACAGGGTCTCCGGGAAGGTTTGAAGCGAACCCTTGCTCCGACATTTTATGGTTGAAGAAGTCGGCTAGATTTTGTTCGTTGCACGTCAACTGAACGTTTCCAACGTAGAGCCGTTTGCTTTGTCGCATGGGATTTCCAACACCACCCATAGGTCCTGCGAAACTCGACATGATTGGATCCCCTCGGGCATCCAAAGCTCCAGGGAAACCGGGATTACCGAACATGGCCGGGATTGGCTGTCGGTTGGGACCTGGCGCGGGGAATTGGCCTGAAAGAAAAATACTGTCAGCGGGTTGTGTACTCAATATGAAGAGGGGCGTGGACATAACGTACCAGTCATCTTCGCCTGCATAGCGTTCATGCCTTCGAACCCAGCTGGACGTTCGTCCCAACGTGTTGGTGCACGTATTCTCTCGCTAAGAGGCACTGCGTCTACCGGAGTCGGGCTTCGGGGTCGATCCATGAAGAATTCATTTCCTCCTCGTCGCCCGCCATCACCTCTGTCTCTTCGACCACCCCCACCCCCTTCGTAACCATGTCGGCCTCCTCCGTTCCGACGAGGCGAGTCGTATTCCCGATCGTCTCTCATGCTTCGAGCAACAGGAGGAGATCGTCGTCTGCCGCCATAACCACCGCTCATGTCATCGTCGTGTCGTCGTCGGTCTCGCATATCTCTAGGAGGATATTCTTGATCGTCACGCTGACGTCTGGAGCCCGAACGGTAGTTGCCATTGTCATCGTTGCCACCTTCATACCTATCTCTCCGATCGCCCCGATACGCATCACGGTCTCGGTCACCTCCTCGACTACTTCGATGATCTCGGTCCCTATCCCGATTTCCATCGCGGTCCCTCCTATCCCTGTCGCCTCTGTCGCCTCTGTCGCCCCTGCTACTGCTATGTCGTCCAGGAGAGCGTTCCCGGTTTCGAGAGGAATACGGATCTACAAGAGCAAAATACACATGTCCTCAGATACGACATAGTCAACGCGAAAAACGAACCCATTTACCAGAAGAGATCTTTCCTATTTGGTCTGTTGAAGCAGCAAACGAAGAAGCTGCTGCTTCCAAGGCGTCTGTGAAAGAAATGCATCAGCGCAGGTATACGACGGATGTCGCGTCCGTTCCAGGATCGCCCAGCATTCGGCTTACCGTATTCGTCCGCCATTTTGTGGTTCGAGGAAATTCTAGGAAAAGCAGCAAGAAAGCAACCTGGGCACGCTGAGATAGCGGATGGGGACTGTATTCACCAACAATTGCATTATTGCTAGACAGGCGAGGCGTGATGGCCGAAGGCGCGCGCCTTTGCTCCGCTGCCGGACGCGCTTCGGCGCTTCGAGTGGCCTGGAGATTTGACGGGGCTCAGCGCGAGCCTCCGCACTGTCTGTAGCTTGGGGAAACCTTCTCCCTACTTCTACCTGCACAGCAACTAAGGAATATATTATGATGATATCGCTTCTACCTAACAGCAAAGAAAGTGACAGAGAAATGTGGCGCAAGGCTATAACAAGAGGCCTATTTTGGGTTGTCTCTATACAAGCATCTATCTCTCGATTACAGTCGGGTACCGTAGACATCAGCCGGCTTGACACCGCCTTGACCCTTTCGGATGCTACGGGGAGTGACGAAACGCAAATAAGCAACATATCCCGGCATGCTACAGCTGAGCGTTCATCGATCTATACTTACTTTGCGTTGGCCCATGCCTTGAGCCTGATGGCGGAAACCGAGATAAAGCCAGAAGTCTCTTCGGGCTCGAATCCACCCATCTCGTCCATGGAGGAGAACTTTTCGTCGTAGAGACCCTAGAAATGGGCAACAAGGGGAAACAACACTTGGTTTAATAACGAAATTCTGTCAAAATTCAACTTGAGACTTACCTCGTCAGAAGTTCGTCCTTCAACAACAACGTTGCCCTTGTACAACTTAAGCTTGACAGTACCGTTGACTGTTGCTTGCGAAGCCGGGATGGCTGACGTGAGGAACTCCCTTTCGGGGCTGAAGAAGTAACCGTTGTACAAGATCCTCGACAACTCGATCGTAATGAACTGATCTCGCAAGGCTCGGACGTTTCGGTCCAGAGTCATACCTTCCAAGTCCATGTGTGCAACTCGAAGAATAGTGGCACCGGGGGATTCGTAACAACCTCGAGACTTGACGCCGATGAATCGGTTTTCGACAATGTCAACTCGGCCGATACCGTGCTTTCTGGCAAGAGCGTTCAACGCCAAGAAAACGTCGACAGCATCGGTATGCGTGGAAGAACCAGTGGTGACCTTGACAGGGAGACCCTTTTCGAACTGGATCTGAATCTGTTCAGGCTCATTTGGTGCGTGTTCGGGCGAGGCGGTCAATTTCCACATGTCAGAGGGAGGAGTGGTGTTGGGGTCTTCCAAAATACCAGCTTCGTAGGAGATGTGGAACAGGTTCTCATCTACGAGAGGGGCATGTATTCAGCAAGATGCCGAGAATCACCGGTGTGTGTACATCACCTGGACTTACCGGTAGACCATGGCTTGGAAGCAGTCTGCACGACAGGCACGCCGTGCGCAGCGGCGTACTCCAACAAGGCTGATCGCCCAGGGAATCGGTTGTAGAATTCTGAGGTTATGCCCACATGCGTTAGAGATGCGCCGGGATTGGTTGCTAACAGTTCTAGACATACCAGGCAATCTCCAAGGAGCAATAACCTTGATGGAGGGCTTCAAACCGTAGAAGGCCAATTCGAATCGGACTTGGTCGTTACCCTTACCGGTGCAACCGTGGGAGACAAAGTCACAGGCTTCTCGCTCAGCAACTTCAATCATGCCTCGGGCGATAACGGGTCGGGCGAGCGAGGTACCGAGAAGGTAAACACCTTCGTAGATGGCGTTGCACTGAACGGCGGCTGGAAGGGCAATCGCGTTTGATCAATACAAATATGGACACGACAGAACCCGATGGACTTACGGTAGATGAGCTCAGTAACGAATTCTCGCTTGAGGTCTTCGAGGAAGAACTTGGAAGCTCCGCACTTCAACGCCTTTTCTCGGGCAGCGTCAAAGTCCTCCTCCTGGCCGACATCGGCCATGAAGGCGTAGACTTCGTAGCCCTGTTCGAGCAACCAGACGAGGATACAGGAGGTGTCGAGACCACCCGAGTAGGCCAAGAGCACTCGGCCCTTCTTTTCGGAAGCAGCAGTGGAGGACATTATGACAGGGGGTTGTTGATGATTTGGTGATGAGTGGGAGTTGTGGTGCAAGGACCGCTGTGGTTTTGTAGATGGTTGGAGTGAAGAGGAGTCGTCTTGACCGAGTCATCGCTCAACTTTTTCGTCTGTTCGCGTTTCAGGACGACCCGTCCATACGCTCCGACCAGCAGCCACTGCCAGGTGCGCCCCGCCCTCTCGCTCTTGCGACCCGACAGGCTCTCGCGTACGCCGCTATCTTTGCGCCTGGTGCGCTTATCTTCCCGAGCCAATGAACAGGAGCGCTCGAAGCGCTATCAAGGTCGAACGCACGGCCGAACTACAGCGCACGGGTATTTTCGAAGTAATAGTAAATATGAGCCGTTTTGTGCCAAGGAGGGTTCTTTTCGGAGCGATGGTTTGAGTTCAGAGTTCAAAAAATGGAACCCTCAGTGGGCCTCGGTCGCACAGTAGTTTCGGTGACTGTGGGGTAGAGCAATTCCAGGCAGTCTATCATAGTTACCGGAATCTCGGTGTACTTAGGGAAGGGCAGCATTGTCCCTTTCATCGACCGCCCTTTGAAGGCTGCGCTTGCAGACTCGGTTGTTCCTTTCGTGCTCAACAAGGTGCGGCTAAGCAACGCTTACAAGCTACTTAAGCACGAAGGATAGAGACCAGAGGTGACATTCCGACTGAAAGTATAGATTTTCAAAGCTACCAATACACTCTCTAGCCACCTGCGCTGGAGTAAGGCCGCAAAGCTGCGTGAGCGACGTCAAGCGGCAATAGCTTGGGCAACACGCAACGGGCCAGTGTCCCAACATGATATCCCTCCCAACGTATGCGGATAGCGTCTCAAAGAGAATCACTAGAGAGCAAAGACAGTCGTTCGACTACGACGTGTTGGAGAACATCATCTCCGCATATGCAAACGAAAATGTCAGGAACTCCCTCGTCGAAACTCAAGAAGCTGCTTTGGGGAGACAATCGCGCTGCAGGCAACTGGGACAAGTATCTTGGCTCTTCAGGGTAAGTACCTCTGCGTGTCAAGAAAAAGCCAGCGTACGACAAGCGACTTAGCTTCAGCTCGGATGCACTCTTGGGTAGACGATTGCGGAACGGCAGCTATTCGGGCATCTGCACTTCCCCACCGTCGATTCAGTGATCAAACTTTTTACAAGTATGCAACTTACAAACTCGCCCTCTTGCCTAGAGAAGATCCGGATGTACACCCGTTGCGTAAGCTTTGGCTTCACATTTGACAACTGCAACTTGTCCTCAGAACTCAAAGCAGCGCTGATGACGATTCAGCTGGTCCTTGAGGCTTGTGGAGAACGGTTGCAAGGCTTCCGCCAACTCGGATCCTATATGTCGTCGCTCCCTGCGCCTTTGTGGCAGACTCTCAGAACGCGGTGTACGAACCTAGAGTACCTAGATGGATTTGGCTTTAGTCTTAATGCTGAATCACAATCTGGAGAGGCATTCATCCAGCATATGTTTGGCTTTCGCAAACTACGGAGACTCACAACATCCGTCGTGTGGCTTCCTCCAACATTTATTCCTGAAGTCCGAAGGCCCATGCTTTTGACGGAAGAGGAGAAGCGTCAATGTGGGCTACTGGGTTGCGAGTGCAAGCAAAGGTTTGCAAACTTGGTGTCGCTTCGCACTCCGTTGGTGCAGTGGGACAATTTGCTCGTAGAAGCGCTTTTGATCGCGGACCTCCCCAACTTGCGGAATTTGCAGCTGGGGATGTGGGAATCGGAGACTGTCTTCAGGTTTTTGGAAAGGCACGGCTCGAAGCTCGTCAGCGTCGACTTGCTGTTGTGTCGGTGGTCTACATGGCCTTCCATGGGTGAAAGTCACAGACAATCAACTCTCGTGCGCCTTCCACAGCGGTTCCAGATTGAACATATTCTCGAACGGTGCCCCTCGCTGCGAACGATCACCCTACACCAAAATGAAGCCCTGCATGCGTTGATCAGGAGGGCGCCCATGAGTCGAGTCCAGTCGCATCTCGATACCCTGCGTCTAGGAAGTAATGACGATGGGAGCTACGCCGCAATGCTCGAGTATCAGCCCCCGAATGAAGTCTCATTTGCATTTATGAACCTGGAGGAACTTGAACGTACCCAGGAACAGCTTTCAACGACCAACTGGAAGTCGCTTTTCCCACACCTGCGGGAAATTGTAGTATATTGGTCCCCTCCGTCAAGTTCGAGTTCGTCGGAAGCCGTAGATGGCGCGGACGAGGAAAAGCAAGCGTCCTCCAACAGGACTGTTAAGGAAAGTTACGGAAAAGTCTTGTCATCAGCTGAAGTTGTCCCCAGTATCCAGGCCTGGCAAGACACGCTCGGGAAACAAGGAATCACCTTGTCAATCCAGGGACCCCCGTTAGAAACGGAGTAGAGGCAAGGTACGATGTGAAGGTAATAATGCAAGATGCAATAACAGTGGGCCTGTTTGACTGTTTATTGGTTGTACGTCCGCCTTGAGCATCAGCGCAGCTGCAGGTTTCTGTTGTTAGTCGCACTTGCCGTTTCCTCTTGATCAGTGCGACAATTACTCTCTCCTCTCTCAGCGTTCCCCCATAGGATCAGAGTCATTGGAGGCCATGAACCTGCACAAACCTGCACTGACGTTTCGTTGCTCATCGCAAGGTAAGCTCTTACATGTAACATGTACAAAGAAGTCATGCCAAGACGTTGAATAGAGGACCCCCCACCTTTCAACCTTTCGCTTTTTGCTTATTTCATCTATTTTCTCGAAATTCACGGAATGAGCTTTGGGGTTTGCCGCGTTCGCCGTCGCCCGTAGCGGGCAAGTCAGAGCTAGCGTCCTCCTTCATGCACTGCTGCAGCCAGCGCTTCTTGTCAGCGTGGACCGCGGAAGCTTATCTCGGAGCGCGCTGTACTGCATTCCGCTACGAACCCCCCTGCTGGCCTCTGAATCTTCCCGGGCGCAAGCAGATTGGAAGAAGCCAAGGTGCTCGTGTTATCATCATCCTCTCGTCTTCTTCCCCATCTGACCGTCCATCACTCGGTTTGTCCTTCACCTCATTGCCAAAGGTCACCTCCGTCTGGTGACAATCACTCTCATCCATCATGTTGAGCCGAACCCCTGCCAAATCTTCGCTGCTCCGACTTCCTCTCGCATCCAATGCGGTAGCCCGTCGGGGGTTGAGGACCGCTACCACGATCCCAGCCACTTCGTCGAAGAAGGAGACCAACTCATCAGGTCCTCTTTTCTCGTTTGATGTCCGTCAGCTCGCAACCGAGCTTCGGTCTCGAAAGCTTTCCACTTCCACTCAAGGATCGGCGCAAGCTGCAGGTGGAATGGACAGGGACACCATCATTAGGCTCCTCTACTCCCTAGGTTCTAGGCATGAGGTTGAGCGATACCTGCGGATCTTCACCAACACTGCTGGCGTTGCCGGCGACGCCAAGCACGGTGGTGTATTGCCTGAAGCCAAGTTTGCGGTCTTGAAGTGAGTATACGGTTCTTCTTTCCATGACAGTCTCATGCCGAATAAGAACGGTCTTATACTAATAAAACCATTTCATTCTAGGATCGGAGGTGCCATTCTCACCAATGAACTGGATGACCTCGCCCTTTCTCTTTCCTTCTTGAACCGTCTCGGTCTTTACCCAGTCGTCTTGCACGGCGCTGGTCCTCAATTGTGCGTTCCAAGCTTTTATCATGTGTAAATTGGCATACGGACTAATCTGCCTTGCCTGCTTGATTGTCCTCCAGGAACGAAATTCTTGAGGCTGAAGGCGTTGTTCCTGATTACTCTGACGGTATTCGAATTACGGATGCCAAAACTTTGCAGATCGCTCGAGTGAGTTGCGCAGAGGGATATGGCGTTACTCGCCTTCAATAGGTTGTGCGTTCTGTGATCCTGATCGTACCATGAATGGTTTTCACCTTTAGCGAGTGTTCTTGCAAGAAAACCTCAAGCTCACATCCGCCCTTGAACGTCTTGGCACGCGAGCCCGACCTATTCCTTCTGGTGTCTTCACTGCCACCTACCTCGACAAGGAAAAGTATGGTCTCGTTGGCAAGATCACCTCGGTTGACAAGACCCCCATCGAAGCCGCTATCCGGGCAGGCTGTCTACCTATCTTGACCAGTTTGGCGGAAACCGACGAAGGTCAACTCCTAAATGTGAATGCTGATGTGGCTGCTGGAGAGCTCGCTCGTGTTCTTGAGGTATGCAATGTTTATATATCGCCCCACGGGCTTGCCCATACGATCATCGCTCACGCTTCTCTTTTGCGCGCGATCAACAGCCTATGAAGATTGTGTACCTGAACGAGAAGGGTGGCCTCTTCCATGGTGTCACTGGCAAGAAGCTTGATACCATCAACTTGGATGAGGTATGCCTCATAATTGCTTGCACGCTTTGGACTAGTTCGTTAATATTGTGCTTGAACAGGAATACGACAGCCTCATGCGAGAATCTTGGGTCAAATACGGAACAAAGCTCAAGCTGCGAGAAATCAAGGAATTGCTCGATTGCTTGCCTCGAACCTCTTCTGTCGCCATCATCTCTGCCGATATGCTTCAAAAGGAATTGTTCACCGACTCTGGTGCTGGTACCTTGATTCGACGAGGACACAAGCTTTACAAACAGTCCTCCATTGACGCTGTCGGTTCTACTCAATTGCGACAAGTCTTTACCGAACGAGATCCTGAAGTCCAGGCTGGTAAGACGAGTGTTGCCGAGATCTTCAACAAGTTCAAGCAATCTCCTCATACCATCTATGGTGACGAGCCTTTCGACGTCGTTGCTGTTGTCTCGCACCCTGAAGGGGAAACTCCGGTCATGACCAAGTTCTTGCCTTCTCGAAATGGTATTCTGAACAAAGTTGTCGATAACGTGTTCGATGCTATCAAGAAAGATCACAAGCGATTGTTCTGGACTGCCAAAGCAGATGACGAGAACCGAGCATGGCACTTCGAGCGGGCCGACGGAAGTTTCACCCGAGCGGGCCGAAGCTTGTTCTGGTACGGAGTCCAAGATGTAAAGGAAGTGGAGAAGATCATCGAAGGCTTCGAAAAGGATGGCCGAATTGACCGCGTCTTCCTTCCAGTCGGACCTTCGGTTCCCCCTCACCGAGCTGCCGCTGCCGCTGCTGGCACTCGGGCCTTCTCGACATCCGCTCG
The DNA here is from genome assembly GCA_030039265.1 of Naganishia cerealis. Lineage (NCBI taxonomy): Eukaryota > Fungi > Basidiomycota > Tremellomycetes > Filobasidiales > Filobasidiaceae > Naganishia > Naganishia cerealis. The sequence continues at coordinate 36,347 of JASBWR010000114.1, read as the reverse complement.
TAGGCCTGCTTTGACCTTTCACAACAAAGAAAGCCGAAGAGGATACGCCACTGCCTCAACAACTCCTAAGAAGGTTGCTTTGATCGGTGCACGAGGATATACCGGACAGAACCTCATCTCCTTGATCGACAACCACCCTCATCTCGAGTTGACCCATGTCTCTTCTCGACAGCTGGCTGGGACCCCTCTGGCCGAGTACACCAAAGCCCGGATCAACTATTCCAACTTGTCCGCTCAGGACGTTGCCAAGATGGCGGAGAACAATGAAGTCGATGCTTGGGTCATGGCTTTGCCCAACGGTATTTGCAAGCCGTTCGTTGACGCGATCGATGGAGCAGTTGCCAAAGGTGGAAAGAGCGCGATCGTTGACTTGAGTGCGGATTACCGATTTGAAGCGGGATGGACTTACGGATTGCCTGGTAAGGCCTAGAGAATTCCAAATCTCCTCAAATCTCCTCCATTCTAGATATGCTCTGCCATATTCTTCCTTTCGCGTTGTATAGGTAAACAAGAAATAACATGCTAATAATAAAACGACTTCTTTCTTCTTCCTTAATTGCAACGCGGCTTGGGGCTGAGCAGAACTGTACGACCGTGAAGCAACCCGACAATCGACCCGGGTGTCCAACCCCGGTTGTTACGCAACCAACACGCAAATGCTGCTAGCTCCTTTGATGCCTTACATCGATCCTTCGAATCCTCCCACGATCTTTGGTGTTTCTGGATACAGCGGGGCCGGTACCAAGACTGGCGAAAACGACGAACATGGCAGACCAAAGACTGTCCCCAAGATTGTTAGTACCGCTCAAATTATATTCACTGAAAACATGCTAAAAGGTTTTCTCTTCATAGAGCGCCCAAGACTTGAAGGGTGCCATCCGCCCATATGCGTTGACCGATCATATTCACGAACGAGAAGCTTCGTATCGGCTTTCTCAGCTCTTCAGCCAACCCCTCAACTCGCCCTTCCAGCTTGCCTTTGTGCCAAATGTCGCGCCTTGGTTCTCTGGAATCATTTCCGTTCTCTCCGCACCTTTGAAGCAATCGATGCGAGCCGACGAGATTTGGAAGCTCTATGAAGCCAAGTATGCGAATGAACCCTTGGTCAAGATTCAGAAGATGGTACCGGACGTCACCGAAGCCGAGGGCAAGCATGGCTGGCGAGTCGGAGGTGTGCAAGTGCACAGCAGTGGAAAGCGTGTGGTTGTTGTGGTAAGTTTCTGCATGTCTTGATTTGTCCCTTGTGGGTGCTGATCGTTACTTCTGTTCTAGGGTGCTTTGGACAACTTGTTAAAGGGTGCCGCGACGCAGTGCATGCAGAACTTGAACTTAGTTCTGGGCTATGACGAATTGGCTGGTATTCCGAAAGATGCACTATAGATCTAAATAGTCCAATCATCATCCACTTTGTTGTTTCGTATCGGCGCAGGGCCTACTCAATGCATTCAAACAACAATATCGGCTTCCAAGTAGGATAGAGAGAGCTTGTTTTCGAGCCTGTTGTGATATTGTGTAATGCATCGGGCAACAACGTTCTCTACCACTGTTACCTGCGAATCTCTAGAAGATGCCTCAAGCAACAGCCCTTCGGTGAAAGCAATGAGATAAATAATCTGGATCAGCTCAGCTAATGCTCCTCTTTTAATAGTCTCGACTTTGTCAACACCAGCAGGTGGAGGTCCGTATCGCTTCGCCCGGCGGCGGGCGGCGGCCAATCCATACAGCAGGAACCGTCAACGGACCGTTCATGTAGCGTACGTTCCATGTGGCCCTACGCTGCTTGTGGTATAAGGACCGTTGATCCCGCCGGCCTATAGTCACTACCCTGCTTCCCCTGGATCAGCGGCTGCGAGGGGAACCGGGCTGGAGCTGAAAATTCAACATCTCGACGATGACGACATCACCGCCCAACAATATCTCGTTGATACAACGGGATTCATATGGCTTTGGGGCCAACTTCGCACATGAAGGTGCGGGAGATGGGCGTGTTGAAGACGATGACAATGATCAGGAGGAGGAGCTAGGAGCATTCACTCAGGACGATCCCCAAAATGGTGATTTAGTCCTCCCAACCGATCTCAAACGCGTGCGTGAGGGGGAAACGACTACCGATTCAGATGCCAGGGGTATCATCCCAGATTCCAGTTATGGAGCTCTTCTGCGGTCTAGTCAAGGACAACGAGAGGGACAGCCTGCCGATGGAGGCGCAAGAGAACGAGGCGAGGACGACATAGCAGGTCTACCGAATCGCTTCGGCGATCGAAATCAAACCGCTGCAATTTTGGACTTGTACAGCGCTTCGGATATTGAAAGCACCTCAGGACCAATGCCCGAACCAGATAAGAGTACTCGATACTGGGATACTCGTTCTGATTCAGACTTTGGAGAGTTCGCTCAACCATCCCGGGTAAGATTGGGTGTCGGCTTAGGAAACGCATTTTACCGATATGCTAAATGAACCGCAATTGTCGCTATCAGCCCGGATCTCACATATCGTCCGAAAGTTTTGGCTTTCCTTTCTCCGGGCCATCGACTCCATTGAAAAGAAACGTAGGCAATGGTTTGGATCAACGAGTGACAAGCTCTCCCGGTTCTCCCTATCGCAGACCTTCTCATCTTCGTAAGTTCCCTCTCAAGTCGGTTATTAGGCAAATCGACCCTTACAACCATGTGTTCAGATCCCAGTGTCTCTAGACTGCGATCTCATTTTCGGACACCATCAGTCACCACCTTGGACAGTGCATATTCCAATAGTGGGGTATCTGCGCCTGCAAAAAATGCAACCCGACCTCCAGCATGGAATATTTCGTCCAATTTTTCTGCCTTATCACGGACCTCTTCGTCTTATGATTTGGAAAAGAATCCTGCACAAGGATGGCAAAGCCCTCAGGAGTATTCGCAAGCACCGGTCGAAGCAGCGGATAGTAACACGGCCAGAGATAATGGCCATGATACAATTGATGATAGCGACGTGACTGGATTCGTTTTTCACACGATGAAGGATTGCACCAAAATCGTCTTCAAATCTGGAGGAGAGCCTACTGAAGGGACCGGCGAAAGAACGCCCACAACGCCAAAAGCCGGTTTCCTCAGGAGGTGGTCAGGTGTAACCCAAACGGAAGAATCGGAACCTGCAGCTCAACCTGACTGGGGTCTACCGACAGTCGCAGCAGTGAATGGTTTGATAGCGGTAGGCACGGAAAGCGGGTGGGTTGCAGTCATGGGTTTCAAGCAGGAACTCCGACGGATCTGCGGCACAGATGCTATCGGTGAGAACTCTGTGGAAACTAGATTGCAGGAAGAAGTAGCTTAACATCCGCTCGTTCTACCTAGCTAAAGCTTCCGGCGCGGTCACGGCGGTAGCTATCAGCCCAGATGCCACCTTTGTGGCAGTGGGACATCAGTCAGGGAATATATATCTGTACGAACTCTCTGCAGCAAACGCTAAACCCGCCAGATCTGCTCCAGCACTCACCGCGTCGGCCTTGGCAACTGGCAAAAAGGAAGGTCATCTAAGCGGAACAGCAATCACACAACTGGCGTTTGTGGGCCGGCGGCATACTGCTATTGTTAGTGGCGATGAAACGGGGCGCGCATTTTGGTGGAGTCTAGGAAAAGTTATGGGTGTCGAGAGCAACGATGTCATTCGTTTGCTGGGGAACTCGCTCGAGGCTAAGGTCTTAGGTGAACACAATTCGGCGGATCAAATAACACCCCGTTCTGATTCGTCAAGAATAAAAGCAAAATCCAATAAGGACCACGACTTATTCGTCGCTTCTCCTCTTCCTGTGGGCAAGAACGCCCACCCATCTGATATCTTCGGTATGATCGCACTCTTGACGGATTCAAAATTGATGATTGTCGGGTTAAAACCTTCGGCCCGGACTTGGTACAAGCGATCAAGACAAGCAGATGGGGGACGCAGTGGAAGAATGATCGGCTGCGCGGCATGGCTTCCACCGCAATCCCCACGAACAGGACTGGACAAGCTGAACGATCCTGTCTTGGCATATTCATGGGGGAATCATTTACGATTTCTAAAGATACAAGTGGCGCCAGCTGAGCGTTCGGAACAGGAAGAAGCCCAGAAAGCCCCTATATACCCTGTGAACCGCGTTGAATTTGTGGAAGGAAGAATATGGAAAGAGGAAAGCCCTATTGTTGGGCTGAGTTGGCTGAATTCGAGTGTGAGTAGCTTGTCAGATCGTTCCAACAGCTATGTTCCTCATACATGTCTTCACGATTCTGCTGGTATAGCACATTCTCATTGCAACACCTTCGTATCTTGCCTTGCTCGATATTCGGTCTATGCGAAGAGTCGAAAAGCAAAACTTCAATTGGTTATTTGAGCTGAGCTGTGTGACAGATGGTAAAGGTAGTAACTACCTCGTAGGCACAGGTAATAGGTTGTGCACTTATAAAGGCAAAATCTTTGCCATGGTAAGTTTGTCGTGACGGATCTTTGCGGACATGGATTTGTCTGACAGTAATTACGATTGTGACATTACAGACAGAAAGTGACATCAGAGTTGGCAGCGTTTTACTATGGGCCGACAGAATTTTGGCTCTTTGTCACGCTGGAGACTTTTTGGCCGCAATTAACCTGACGATACAATATTACACCTCGAACGCGGTCGGCAATACTATCGGTTTACCCGTATCTTTGAAAGCTCGACAGAAACTTCTGGGTACAAGGGCCCTGTCCCTTATGCGTGCCTCGCTTAGATACGCTTTCTCAGAAGATCGACTCACCGATGGCACGTACAGCAGTAATGATGGGCGAGGGGTTGACTTGACGCCGCTTTTCGAAGGCCTCGCAGAATGCTGCTTTCACGCTTGCCTTGAAATCAACGAGCGGACTTTCCTCTTTGAAGACGTTTTCGAGGCGTACGCGAATGTTGGCATTCAAGGTATCTATCTACAAATCCTCGCCCGAAACCTTCTGGAAGATCGCGTAGCGGATGTTCCTCCACAACTCATACAAGCGTTGATAGCCCATTACGCTAATCGTGCGGAGTATCAAAAGGCGGAGCGGATCATCTGGCGAGTGGATCCAATGAGCCTGGACATCAATCAATCGATTGTCTTGTGCCAAGCTCATGGTCTATGGGACGCGTACATTTACGTTCATAATCAGTGTCTACTCGACTACACAACGCCGATAGCGAAGATTTTGGAATTGATCGAAGGAACCGGCTTCAGTAGCCCCGATCATCCGTATGGAACAACCGATCCGGTCACCCAACACACTGTGAGACTTTATCAGTATATCGAAACCATCTTGTCCGGCTACGTATTTCCTTCGCGTCAAGCAGCTCCAGCTCGAGTCGCGGAGGAAGGCCGCAAAGCGGTGTATGCCTGCATTTTCTCGCTGACGGTACCCAGGGATCCTGCGTTCAGTCACCTCTCAGCCGAAGACGCGTACCCAGTCTTACAACGCCTCCTACATCTCGACACAGAAGCGCTACTCCACACGCTGGATGTCGCTTTCGAAGACGGTTATCTGAACGATAATCATGGATTCCTAATGTCGAGGCAGCTCATAATCAACATCCTTCTAGAAGTCATGAATCCACAACAGTATCATGCGGGTGATATGAGTCTGCTTCATATTTTCGTGGCTCGCAATCTCCCAAAATACCCACAGTTTATACTGCTTTCACCTTCTACTCTGCATCAAATCTTGCAGAGTTTGGCTAGCGATTTGGACCCGAGCACTCGAGACGACAGGGAATTGGCAGCAGAATCTTTACTCTCGACATACACACCATACGATACCGAGGCAATATACCAGCAATTTCGAGAAGCTGGATTCTGGCGAATATTACGAGCCCTCTATACAAATGAAGGGAACTGGATAGAAGTATTGAGGGCGAATGTTGCCGATGACTCACTACTTAGCGACGAATTCTTGACGGAGGTTGATCGCGTGCTCACCATGGGGCTGAGGAGTGACCAGGCATCGAAGCTGAGGGTGGAAATGGAAAATACCTTGCCGCAAATGCTGGAAGCTAGCCCCACCCATACTGCAACGTTATTAGACCACTATCTGCCGGACCTACATCCAGAAGCATTGCGGCTGCTACAAGGGCAATCTCACAAGCAGCTTGGTTATCTCACTACATTGCTGGAACCTCATCGGCTAACGGATACGTACGACAAAATGGACACCCCTTCGTCAACGACACATTCCCGGCATATATCCGATGATATGTATGTCACCTATCTGTCGCTTCTTTGCGAAATGGATGAGGATCGACTCTTGCCTTTCATCGAAACCCACAAGCGAATTCAAACGATCTCAGAGGTGTCACAAACACTGGAACGCCATAACAAACTGGACGTCCTCGTTTGGTTTATGTTGCTGCGAGGCGAAATCGAAGCTTCTTTCGACAAATTGGCACAAGTCATGTATAGTGCGACCTCTCAGTTGATTCAAAGCTCAAAGTCTACTACTCAAGACCCTTCGGCTTCATTAATGACAATAACGAAAATGGCTCGTATGGGCATGAAGATGGCTCAACATACGTCTACGGAAAAATGTTTCTCCCGGGAGGATTCTTGGTATCACGTTCTTTCGCAAACTCTTGGAGTCATTCGACGTACTCAGTCACTCTCGCCAGAAGAAAGCGAGGCCATCCTGCCAACCCTACGAGGCGTAGTACAAGATGAGCTATCAGATTTGCTGTCGAATTCAGGCTCCTCGAATATTGCATTTCCTCGACTCTTCAAGCGATTGGCAGAGGATCTGGACGACAACCCTGAAGACCAATCATCCGAAACTTATGCTGAGATCAAGATCATTTTAACGAGCATGCTTCGGACTTATGTTTCAGAAGAGGAAATTCTCAAAATAACGACAAAAATCATTGATGGGGATTTGCAGATCCTCTTCTTTACCTTGGTCAAGGCAAAGGCGCGAGGATGGAAGGCACACCAGGACATATGTGATCAGTGTGGACTTAGTGTTCTACTAAGTGAACCGGCAGCGAATGAGATGAGCCGTCGCGGGGAGGATCCTGGTCGAGACAAGGCTCCCGTCCTGATAGCTCAATCAGGACAGACTAAACATTTGGCATGTATAGCAACGCCATTATAAACGCATTCTGTCACAAAGGTTGTATCGAGTTGACGCTTATGATCTTGTAAAGAAAGACGTTTACGGATCACCGCGCATTGCGAAAGAGACCAGTCGCTTGAAATCCGTGAACGGTTTTGGGGTCTCTGTCCTTTGAGGCGTGCTTGTCCCAGTTCTGATACCCAACCCTGGTGCTAGTAGAGGCCGTTCGATTGCTGTCCCCTTATTGCCAGGGTCCATGTCCACATTGGTGAGAAAGGAGGTATCTTGTAGGTCGTCCTGAGTAGCTGTAACGGACAAGAATATATCCAAAAGTTTCTGCTGACTCGAACGGGGGGTGCCCTTCAAATCCAAGATCTATGGGAATGACAAGAGAGACAACTTGATCAGATCATACGACCCAAAACGTGGAAAACGATTTACCTTTTGGAAATTGTTGAAGCTCTTGTCGCCTATTAGTAGGCAATAATTTTGCACGAATCCCTCAGGCGGGTCCTAAGGATAGTCTTGAGATCCTATTTTTCCAGTTTCCAAGAGTAAAGGAACTTACATCTGGCGCAAGCACCACTTTAAGCATCGTTTCAAGCTGGCCCGTTGTCTTCAGCACCAACTTTGTGTATCTGGTTTGCAAGGCTTTTAACCTTCCGGCTATATGGCACGAAGACCTCGATCGACTCACGTTGCGTTCGCCTTCTCTGCGCTTCCTTCCAGTAGGTCAAGAAGACAAGCTTTAACGGCCTGTATGTCCAGCAATATCTGTGACATGACACCGTAGTCAGCTCAGTAGCACAAGAAACGAAACCGAAAGGAAGCACCTGTTCTGCTCCGATTTTTTTCAAAGGCCTACTCTTGACTACCGCAGCTGTAAATCGATTCAAAATTGCTCTATTGTATGCTCCTTCATGAGAACGACGCCAGTGGGGTATTCGATGCGAAACTTACCCAACAGCCCTATCCGCAAAACTTCGCATGTATTTCTTCTGCTCAATCCGCTCGCGCACGAATTCTGCGACTTGTCTGATCGAGCCAACAAGATCGACAACATACGCTGATCGACCGCTGACATTTTCCAGATTCATCCAAGGCGTTTTGAGGATGGCAGCGAATGCGGGTTCACATGCAATTTCGAGTTCCTTTTGAAGTACAAGCAGACAAGCAGATACCACACTGTTCGAGAGTATCTGTTGAGACGGTGTCGGACATCTAGCTGTGAGAAGTTACTTACCCGATAAACTGTTCATGCTCTGCGTCAAATGAGACTTGATCATTGTACGGGGGGTCCACAGTCTCTTTCAGCCTTTCTTCCAGCTAGGGTTTGAGAAGGTTAGCAAAGCCTCGCCAACACAGAAAACGAAAATGACCAACACCCACTTGTAAGCTAGTCTGTAAGCAGTAGTCTGCGGTGTTCAATATAAGACATGCGTTCTTGATTTCCTGCAAATTGGGGCGACCATCCATGGATTTGCGGCTTTCAACCCTATAATTCACACCTTTAGTTTGATTTCGGACTTGTATCTGGAAAGAAGGTGCCCGAAATACCTTTTCATGCTAGCAATGAGGACATCGTCTGCGCCGTACCTCAGTGTGGTCAGTACCTCTGATGCGAGGAGACGTGAAAAAATCTCACCTGAGAAAATACGAAGCCATTTCTTGAAGACATCGGCTAGTTCCTTCATACCTTTACCAGTCGTATACTTGCCGCACTGTTCCAAAGTTTGAGCGTAAAAGTAAAACAGCTCTGTGGAGGAAGGCAAAACTGCGAGAGGTGATTCTGCAGAGTCATGTGCGGACACGCTTTCGAGAGACGATCGTGATCTCGCTCCCCGATGAGCAGAGAGCATGTCCGATAGGGCACTAGGGTGGGTAGAAGCATCTGAGTCAAGGGATCATATACCGCTTCTGATTGCGAAGGAACTTACGCATCCTGAGCTTCGGTAAAGATGTTGAAGTGGATCTCCAACGCAGAGCCGAGGGTCTTTCCAGATGCGCCTATTATCTGCTGGAACTAGCAAACGCAGCGCCAAGGGCATCAGCTTTGAATATACTATTGGGCATTTGCCCGTGATCATTCGCTTACTGGTTGATTGAACCGCCTAGACATCTGCAGTTCCCACTCTGAAGTTGCTTGCCATGCTTCTAGCAAGACATTAACAGTTGGTTTTTCCTTCTCTAAAGCTCCAACCAAGTCGGACCTTGGGTAGAAATGCCACCATTAGTATTACTTGTACCCAATCGTCATATTCAGCGGATCGTCATTTGAGCGTACCTCGTGCTTTCAGCAAACTTAGCCACCAGCGCTTTCCCGATATTCCATGCAGCAGGGAAAATGGCAGCATGTTCTTCGTCATATGTTTTCAGTAATCGACGGAACCAGGCGTATCTTCGTGGAAAATTGTCGATCTGAGCAGCCTGCGAACACGGGCACATGATTGATTTAGATACCGATTGCGCTCAATGACACAGTATAATATATGCCTTACCTCGCCCGCAGAAAAGATTCGGCGATATTCTTTCAGCTCAGTAGCAATATACCTCTCAATTATATGGTTGCTGCAGCGAGATATAATGTGTTAAGAGGTCGGTTATGCGATAGGCAAGCGGAATCCACTTACCGATAATCATCTCCAAGGACATCAACGACAAGACAAGCTTCCTTGACGACATTCAACTCCGGAAGGCGATTCGGATCGGGAATAAAGCTACACCCGATATCAGGCGCGTAAGTTAGCACCTTCTAGTTTTAGATGGAGACGGGCGCGTGAGGCAAGTACTCACAATGTGTCCAGCTCTCGACTAACTTTATCCTTGACCAACGCCTGAGCCTCATGGATCTCGCGAAAAACTTGGGCAACCGACGGATTTGCCGCGAGCGGTTTCAAAGGTATCGAGAGTTGGGTGACAGCCTGGAGGAATGAGAGAAAAAGCTCCAACGTTAACTAGAGCCGATGATACTGGCTTCTATGCAGCTGCTTAGCTTGACAGCATGGATACTGACCGACAAGGAGTTTGCCATCTGCCTATACTGGCGTGTTGATAGTAATTGTTTCAGTTGCTGAGATGCTTGTACTGCCAGATGTACAAAGGGTGGATACAGGGAAGTAAGCCTTGAGCAAGTAGCGCTTTCCTTGTGTTACGCGCCATTGTTAAACCTCTCCCCTGCTCTCCGCGTTACTCGGAGTCCCGTCGATACGGATACTCTTGCAGTGACCTTGCTGAATAGGGACTGGTGACTTACACATCATGTTCCACCTCTTTACAGCCGTAATAGCATGCGTCAGGTTTCTCTTGGCTACGTCGAGGCGCTGGATATCCGAGGTAATGTTCTTCACAATGGCCTCCGACTCTGATGCTTTTTCTCGAATGATATTTATTTGATGAATCAGTTGCTGTGGTTAGGTAACGTCCCAACGTTGGACAAGGAGTTTTCGGGATCGAAATGCAGTGTGAACATGAAAGAATGGTATATATGTCCAATTCGAATCAGAACGGGGCGGTGCTGTTCTCTAGAGGTGCTACTTACGCCTATCAGGCTTTGCACCAACTGCATTCTCTCTGGATCCTGATCCCTCGTCAACTCGTGTTTCAGAGTCGCAATCTCACGCTTTATAGCAAGAACCTCTTCGTTCAAAGATGACTGAATCTGCGATATCGACCCAAGGGTATCTCCTGTCGGCGGATGGGGATTATCATCAGCCGCTGCTGTACGCAATTCTACACGACAGAAGAAACCGCATACGGTCAGGAATCAGTTGCCGGAGCCTTTCCATTGTGTCGTATGCCTCCGTCTGGCTTCCCTGAACCTCCCCATTGCTTGTGCTACCAGCGTGATCCGAGTGCCCTGTTGCCTGGCCCTTTGTCGTGCCATTCTCATTGGTACGACTCGATGATATTGGTGGAGGTGCCTGTGTGTCTCTGTACTCGGACAGGATTCTGTGTATCTGAGCGCGACGGGCGCTGCTCAGGGGAGCTGCGGCGGGGACGGGGTTTGTCATAATGTGATGCCCTGGGAGGTCGAGGCAGCCCTGCCAGCTGCCAGCCACGGCGAACATGTAGCTTCGAGGATGAGTCATGCCGGCGATATCGACTCTCCAGGTAGAAGCGCGTTCGATCGCGCAGGCCGTCTCCTATCGCCCACCCGGCTGACGGGGACCATTCATCTTATCGTCCGCCGGCCTGGCCAAGGGCGTGTCCCGGAGAGCAGGCCGGTCGTCCAGTGTCTCGATACTGCACGACTGTTGCACTCCCGAGGCTTGTACGATGGCGACAGCGGAAAGCCGAAGCATTGTACGTAGCGCCGGTCTGCGAGTGGATAACATTACACGTCTCGGGATTGCCTCCCCAACAACGAGCGACACTCTGTGGCTGATTCACTCTGGTTTCCTGCTTCTTACAGGCCCGGGTCTACCCCGATGCCAACGACAAACTTGGAAGGAACTGGTGGGATTATGGTACGCAATTTCGGTTCCCCCACCCCTTGGGACTCGCTGGAGTGCTGATATACCTCACTGTGGCCTTTATCTTTTGTCGTTGCTATGAACATGAATGCTGTCGAGAAGACAACTTGACGGTGCAATGGGGTGTACAAGATCACTACGAGATCGTACGAAAAGTAGGGCGAGGAAAGTACTCGGAGGCAAGCATCGACAATTAGTTAACGACATTGACAGCTCTTCCTTGCCTGAGCTGACGTTTTTCACATTTGATACGATAGGTCTTTGAATCGATTCATCTTCCGTCGTCGTCGAAATGTATCGTCAAAGTTCTGAAGCCCGTCAAGAAGAAGAAGATCAAGCGAGAAATCAAAATCTTGCAGAACATTGCGGGTGGACCGAATGTTGTCGCTTTGTTGGACGTTGTGAGGGATCCTCAGGCAAGTCTTGAAGCAAAGCGGTGCACTGTTATCGACGACTCCAACTGATGACTTGATTTCTCCACATTGTTCGTCTTTAGTCAAAGACCCCTTCCATCGTTTTCGAATACGTCAACGTGAGTTTACGTACACACTCTTACTGATACACATTTCGCTTATTTACCATATAATCGGCTTCCAACTACCTAGAACATTGATTTCAAAGTCTTGTACCCAAGATTCACCGACTTTGACGTCAGGTATTACATCCTTGAGCTCCTGAAGGTACGGTATAGACCCGTAAAGGCTTTCGAACCGTCACCGAGGCTCCGGATCTAACTCTCCTCACTGTTCCAGGCTTTGGACTTCTGCCATTCAAAGGGTATCATGCACCGTGACGTCAAGCCGCATAACGTGATGATTGACCACGAAAAGCGCACTGTAAGTTTCACCTGGTGCGCAGAACCGTTGTTCTGTTATCTGACTCCGAGCTTGTCCACTGCGAATTTATTTTGTACGGGACAGCTTCGTTTGATCGATTGGGGTCTTGCAGAATTCTACCATCCTGGAACAGAATACAACGTCCGAGTCGCTTCGCGGTACTTCAAGGGCCCTGAATTGCTGGTGGATTTCCAGGAATACGATTACAGCTTGGACATGTGGAGTCTGGGGTGCATGTATGCTAGCATGGTATGTCCCGGTCAAGAACAAGAACTATCTGCCGTCAACGGGTTCTGAGAGCACGCCGTTTTTCCCTTTTCGGTAACAGATCTTCCGCAAAGAACCGTAGATATCCGTGGTTTTGTGTATCACAATGTCGCGAGCATTTCAGTTGATTCCGATCGTCGTGCATTTTAGCTTCTTCCATGGTCATGACAACTACGACCAGCTTGTCAAGATCGCCAAGGTTCTGGGTACTGATGAACTCTTCGCTTAGTAAGTCTGTTGGGCCTCGTTCTTAACTCGTCAAAGGATGGCTGATTCGGGTTTCTCTCGTAGCTTGGATCGATACGATATCGAGCTGGACGAACAGTACGACGATATTTTGGGCAAATATCCAAGGAAGCCATGGTCCAGATTCATCACCTCAGGTACGTGTTACCAATCCGATACAAGTCAAGTTCTCTTGCTGGCACTGATTGCCTGATATTTTGATGCCCAACCTCGATTTCAGACAACCAACGTTATATCTCAAACGAGGCGATTGATTTCCTTGACAAGCTTTTGAGGTATGACCACCAAGAACGATTGACTGCCAAGGAAGCTCAGGATCACCCCTACTTCGGTGAGTATCTGCCTTTCCTTATGTAGCTTTTTGTCCCTGGCTAAACAAGATAACTATCTGCTTTAGCGCCTGTATATGCGTCGGCAGAAGCGGAGAGGCGGGGAATGTAAGCTGGAATTTGGCATGCAATGAACGTACGAAACGCTATCGCACCGTAGAACGGAAGCGTTTCAGATACGGTGTCAAGATGTAGAATGGATGACGGTGTTGCAGAAGCGTGTTTATTAGATTCCCTTTTCTTTCTTACCGTTACGGATATTTACCGGAGGTGCTTTGTAGTTTGTGGATTCCCTGCAGCATTATGTCCAATTTTGGATCCAGATCGCTATACAATTATGAGTGCGGGCATCTTCCCAATCCTGCATATCAAGAGTAGAGATTACAATTCTGTTAAATTTCTATTGACAACTTCTTAATACCGCATTTCAGCATTCACGCCAGACCATACTCTAGTATGTTCGAAGGCGATTCCTTGGGCACCCGCGCCCTCAGCAAACAAGTTGACGACCCCACGAGGCGATGTTTCATTCACGTAAATTCTGGTCGAAATGATTGTTCGTTCATTGACGTATACCTCAAGAATACTCTTGTCGAAAAGAATAACAAGGTCGAGTGTCTCCATACTTGTGTCTCCAAGATTGCTGTAAGTAAGCAAGGTGTGTGCAGCTGACTCTGGGCGTCGATTGACAGTTTTCTCTACGTCAGTTGCGTTCGAGGAGATAGTATGGCTTCTATCGATAATGACTGTTTGGTTGACAGGATTGAAACTAATGTCTGTGCGTAGGTGCTGGACATCGTCGTGAATAATGGAAATGCCGACTGTAGCGGTAGAATTGGCAGAAGGATACCGAACGGATGTTTGAATGATCATGTGAGCGGTGTTATCGATAGCGACGCCCTGTTCGTATCGATTGTCCATCGTTGACCTCGGACTCCATACGTCGAGCGTTTGATTCGCTACAGCGTGGGATTTCAACCCTTCAAGGACGTCATAGTGAAGCTTGATGCCCATAGTGCCATATGTTGAACGGTTGTCGCCAGTTTCGAGAGGTTCGAAGACGGGAATAGATGACAAATCGTCTCCACCCATATGGCCAGTGACGTTGCGATGAACCTGAAGATACAGCTCCCGGGGCATGGAAATTATTCCAGACCAACCCTGGTCGGCGCGAATGTCGTTCGGTAAGTCTTCTTCCTGCACCCAGCCCCACGCCACCAGTTGATCCGTGAGAGGGTGGCGAAACGAATTGGCGGCATAAAAGTTTCCATGGTCAAATAGACCTGAAGCTGAAGGAGTGAACGAGAGACTGTTATTGCCAGAGCTTGCAAGTTCTCCAGTCATCCATAGTTGATACCGCGGCGTTCTTGTCACCATGAGCCCTTCGGAAGCGGTATCATTACCGTTTGCGGTTTGGGTTGGAATTGTTCCTTCGGCGCTGATAATCAGAAACTCTCGCTCCAACTGGCTGTTTGGGTCTTTTAGACTCATCCGGTTCACGCATTCCCAGTTTTTCCCCGCGTCGCCAGTCCATCTGTCTGCCCGGCTATTCGATTTGACAGTAACCAAAGGTGAAACATATTCCCATTTGGTCAAGTCGGTAGGATCAATTTTGTAAACAAAGGTTGCGGGACCTTGATCTCGAAAACCCCCAGAAATCAGGGCGTAAAGACATGGCTTGGTGCTGCCCATCAAGTTATCCACCGCCGGCCAGTATGAAATATAAGGATCTCTCCAACCAGTGTAGTCAGCTATGGGTGCACCGCCAATAATGGGGTTACCTTCGTATTTCTGCCACGTTGCACCGTGGTCGAAAGATTGGGCGAGTGAAAGCGTTTCCATCCCTAATGGATAGGGCTCCTTGAATGTGACGCCACTCCTCTTGACAGAGGTATACGCCAAGACGAGCTTCGAATTTGAGCTGGTCGTATTCGAGGACAAGGTTGAAGGAATAAAGCCCCCCGTGAAGACACCCTTGACGTCGTACGGGTCCGTGGGCTCGAGCGCCGGCTTGTCATCGAAATCCCAGTCTATTAGGTTGGAAGAGGTCGCATGGCCCCATGCGATAGCTTCCGTGTCATTTCCCCAATTGTTCAACACTGGATTCCACTGGAAAAAGAGATGGTAGAGGGAAGTCGCCGGGTCAAAGAACGGCGCTGCAAGTGAATATGGTCAGCTCATCATGATAGTCCGTTCCTTGGGAATTTTACGCTCACCACATGGATCATTGATCCAGTTGGCTTTTGGCTGGAAATGAAAAGCTGGCCTATACTGCTCATATGCCTTGGTTTGGTTGGTAGCCCGTGTTGTAGCTGCCGGTATTTCCGCTACCTGACGAAGTGCGAGATGCAAATCCTTGTGGGTTGGGAGTTCTTGGATCTGACCTGGTGCAGCAAGAACTCTTGATGACAGGGTAGCTGTCAGGCCCATGGCGAGGGGCATCAGCACGAAAGTTCACCACATAATCTGCAAGCATGCCCGGTTACCAAAAGGAGGCTGGATTGATATTATACTACTGGGACTAACTTTCGTTTGTCGGTGAGAAAAGAGCGGGGAAACCGAGAAAGCCGGCTTCCTATGCGTCCGTCAGCTCCTGAGCTGCACCGCCGGTCGGAAACGCATTCACCGATAATCTCGCCGATGCCTTCTCCTTATATAGGAATTCGTGTGTTCTCTACACCTCTGCTCCGGAGATCAGCCGGGGAGACAACTCGGGCATGACCACGTAGCCTCATGATGCAGTAGCACGACGGGTCCATTCCTGCTGCCCGTTCACTCTGGGAAGGTGCCAAGTGTCAACCCCAGAATTGGGTACGAGGACTGGCTAGGTGAGGCGGAAGCCACGAAGTAGCACTGGAACCCAGCTAGTTATTGCGTATTCAACTGTTTACCCAGATGTGAAGCGGCAAAGGATGCGGGGCCAAACGGCGATACTTTCGGGGCGGAAGCTGGGTAATTGATCAACTTGGGGCGTTATTCCCCCGGTCTCGGTAAGGAAATATTATGAGATCGAGGCAGATGCCGCCGGCAGCAGCAAAGGCAGTTTCACCAAGCACTAAACAGCAGCTTAAACAGCTCGCTGAATAGAGTGATTGCCAAGCTGATTGCGTTTCACCAACAGTCGCAATCGAAGCTGCGTCAGGCTATTCCTATATTGGTGAGGCAGAGTGATGGGCATTCTGAGGAGGGCTTACTGTAATTGGCGTGTCGACGTTTCGGACTGCGCCGCGAATCTTCCGGAATGCATATATATTTCTCCAAGGAAAACCTCGAAGATCAAGCGTCGGAATGCCGCAGTGGTCTACCGGGTCGGCCTTAAGCTTCCTTGAGCTAAGTTATCCGATGGCGAGAGCCGCGTGGGTTCGAACCCCACTTCTGACACTCTTTTTGCTTTTGTTCTTAGAAACAGCAAACGTTTGAGCAGCTGCTTCAACTTGCGGTCTGTCGCAGCCTTCTAGTGCTCATGACGACGCTTGCATCGTGGATTTTATCGATGTAATCGATCTAGCTCAGGCAGAAAAACGAGCTTTCTATCGTGATCGGAACTATAGGCTATTCTGGCAAGAGTCATATATTATATGTTCAGCGGTATACGACTTTGCTTCAGACAGCAGATGAATGTCACCAGGATCCACCCTGCAATCAGCTCAATGTCGACTCGAGTTGGAGGATTCTTTTGCCAAGCATGCGGTAGACACACCTCACATACTGCCCGAATTCGAGAACAAACGGGAGTTCAATATACGCCGCCAAAGTATTGCAGTAAACGATGCAAATCCGCAGGGAAGCCGTCGCTGGCTGTTGTGCATGGATGGAAAACGATGCTGGATACTGCGGCCGCTACTGGGCAGAAACAAACGGTACTGTGCTCAGACGTACAGAAGGAGGTGTACCCACAGGCAGATGGTCGTGGAGCGGACGAGTGGAATAACCCAATAATGGACTCAACTCTTGGTACACAAGAAATCGGAATGATCAAGGCGAAACACCGAGAAGAGACGAGAAAGGCGGCACGCCTCATCTACCATTTCGGGTTCCGACATTTCATCCCCGCTGGACAGACGGTGAATGGGGATTATGGCGTTTCCAGCAGCCTGCCTAAGCGAACCGACGGGAAGAGAGACGAGCAGACAGCTCTCCGATTGCAGCAAAATGCAGAGGTAGAAGCGGTACAGGATGGAAAAGTCATTCAGGATGTCACGCATGCGAAAGGTGAATGGGGATTACGATACAAGCGGGAATGATATGTCGGAGCACATAGGGTAGTTTGTTGGATCCTGCAAACGGGAGAACATGGCTGGCCGTGCACCAGGCCCACGGAGCAAATAACGGCAACGACAGGCGATACTTGGCGTTTCAGGTGATGATCGAAACTCCGACCTCCTATCCCGCTGACATATGAGAGCATTCGCCACTACCGTCCAGATTCGCCACCGTTTCACCCCTTCATACATTTGTTACTGGAAGAACCTGCGTTGTCAGCCATCTCATGGTCATCGCTGCGCCATGCCCGTTCCCACCTCCAGCATTATCCAGCAAGACTCGGTGCTGGGAAATCCTCCGATGGCCAAGCGAAAGGACAAACAGTCTCTCGCCACCACATCTCAGCAACGTACACGATATCATCCTTACGCCGGCTCTCATATCACGCAGGGTATCCTAGGCAAACCAACGGATTATCGGGTCACAATGGGTGATGTCAAAATGCATCCTCGTTGGCAGTATCGCGGTCCCAGTTGCGGGGACATTGGACTTGTATCATCTGATGGGTGCTCCTTTTGGGTGAGCCGGATTAGCTACAACTTGAACGTATCGTGAATCTAACTACCACACCTTGTAGGTTCCTGCTTACATCCTTATGGCTTTCAGTGAAGAGTTGCGTAAAAGATTACAGAGTGAACTACAAACGAGGGGTTCCGCAGATCTCATCGGCGTAAATGGCAGACAGTCTAATTCAAATGCTTCTTATGCTCGTCAATCTGCTGCATCGGTCGAAAGAAACAAAGAACCTATCATCTTCAACTTGCCGACCACTCATCATCGTGTTCTCGCAATGTTCCTAGCTTACACACAAGGTGATCATGAGGCTATCCAGATCGCTACCGCTCTTCAGTACCATCAATGCGTGACCTTTGCCAGAACCTATCAAACTAAGCACTTTTTGACCCTGTTAACGGAGAAAGTTCTGCCAAACGTCATTGAAAGGGACCCGGTGGGAGCATGGGCTTATGCTTGCGAGAACGAGGACATTGACTTGGTTAAACAATGCTTCATTCGCATGGGCGACCACTGGTGCATCACCGTAGAACCAGAGTCTCGAAGTGCTTCCTGGAGTGTCTTTTCGACTGGAGTTTACTCTGCTGAAACACCAGTGCAATGTGCAGACGCTTTCGCACCGAAGGTCGGACTGGACAAATTTCGAGCTTTCCTTTCGGCGTGTGATAATGCTCTGGACTGGGCAGCAGAGAATGGCAAGGCTCACGATGCTCAGGCAGCTCAAGATGGCACAGTCTCCAAGACAAAGTTGTTCGTCGAGTCTCAAACAGGATATATCGTAGTCGAGGGCCATGAAATGTGGGAACGCATTTATGAGGAAACTGTGGCGAATGATGCATTCAGTAAGCTTGTTCTTGTATTTGTGAGAAGAAGAAGAGAGACCACTGATTCTACCTTCATTTTGACGCAGATGCAGCAGATAAGGACATTGTCGTGTGGGCTGATGATTTGGACGAACAAACTCGAAAAACAGTGTTACGTGATGCTACCGCAGACAGTGCTGACGGAAACAGGAGCCTCCGCAACTCCAGCCCTGAAGGACAAATAGTCCACAGCAGCTTGCGCGCTCAGAGCTTGTCTGCACAATACTCCGACAATGATCCGCTAGCTACCAGGCTCGTATTTGCGGCCGAACTATCCCCTACCTCGCCCCTACGACACGCAAACACTCCACTCGCTCCCACGCCTCTTCGAAATGCTGGAAAACATGCCGAAGGGGTAGAAGATTCGGCAAGCAGCACCGGTGAAGCGCAAGATCTACGCAACGTGAATCTCAATCAAACGCCAATGCAAGGATCTTCGACAGGTCCATTTGCGCCTTCGAGTAAAAATCAAAGGCCAGCCTATGGAACAGCGCCCGCGGGTCTGTTTGCGTCTTCAAGTAGCGAGCTTGACCCCGATCGAGTCATGGAGGACACGGATGCAGCGGACCCTACAGCCTTGTGAACAGCCGCGATTGTCTAATATCATTCTCGAGTCATGACCTGGAAGTGGGCCTATCATAGTCAAAGAAGTCAAGGAAACAGTCGCCGTCGTTGTCGTATACACACGCATCGAACAGCTCCATTGTACAGCCGCTCGACTTTGCAAAGCGTTTCTTTTCGCATTTTCGGTGTCAGTTTCCGTCATTCCGTCACGATGGCGTTTAGCGACTATTATGACCATCGGAGAACGGCCCACTACAGACAATCGTTTAGTATCCACGCTACACTCCGCCTGCCTCCTTTTCTGAGTCGTCCGCCAAACATTCGGTGGCGTGCGTTGATTATGAAACCGCGAGACTGATGTGTTGGTACATTTTGTTTAACGGATCTACGAGCCGCCTCTATGCATTCTCTCGACGATTTACAGGCCACGTATTTGATAGTTGTCGTTAGGTTTCGTTACTTTGTCGCGGCTATACAAGATCGTATTGTACTCCGAGGAACAGCTAGTCAAAGAGATACACTATCGCTAGAATCCTGCACGTCAAGCACAGCTAAGCTTCCTGTCGATACCTCTCTAACCTTTGCGCCCTCTTCGTTTCCGCTATCGTTATTTGTTTTACGGACGGGGCCTTCCTCCCTTTGCTTCCCCTTTACCCCCACGTTTATCTTCGAGCCCCCGCCGCCGTTCTCCGAGCCCCGCCGTGCTCCGAATGCTCGTTCAGCCTCTCGGAGCACGGCATCTAGTAACCCCGGTGGAACGTTCTGACCATCGTCTATGGTAGCGGACGCGGGTGAATTGATCTGACGATGGGCAATTGCCGATTTGGGTCCTCCGCCGTTGCCCTCATCCCCGTCAGGATTCGAGGAGTGATGTCTGATCTGCGCGTTCTGGCCTGTTTGAGCTTCTAGCGCGTTCGGAAGACCCTACATTCCCTCGCGCACAATGAGCTTCCCGTCGCCAAGTCCGGGATGAACAGTAAAGGGGACTTGTTCTACATACCGGGATCGATCCGGCGAGTGGTACAGTCGTGATCGGGGCATTCCTCCTCGACTTGTACCCAGACTTTACACGGTTATTGCTCGTTGTTTCTCTGTGCACACACAGAAGCGAGCAGGAGGAGCCATCAATTCAGCTCCAATTGGCGGGCGTTTGAGGGAGAGACGGGAAGAAGGGAGGGGACGTACCGTATTTCGGCGATAAGATCCTCCAAGTTCCACCATCCTGGACTCCAAGCGTTGTAAGTCACGTTCCGGCGATACCATGATGCCGAATCATGCGGACCGAGGGTTGCGTGGATGTGCAGGTGTGAATAGGGAAATTGCGGGTCACCTGCCAATGAGCAGGCGGTTATAAAGCCAGGGCGGTGGTGAGTGACCTGCGCTGTTTATGGAGGTTATGACAGGAGACATACGTGCAAAGCCAGTGACGAACCCTACTCTTCTTTCTCCCTCTCCACATCCTTCAAAACCAGCGTTCTCTGATCTTCGCATACGATGGTCGTCTGCAGTGTCGTCTACACTATGCACCGCCTTTTGTTTTCCTTTATTCGTCATTGACGGACTTGGTGTACGATCGAGTAGCGTGTGAGCGGTTTCCAGAGCATGGACGAGGAGTGGGATGTCTTGTGGGCCCTGGAATGGCCAGGAGTATCAGCGTGAGACCACGAACGCCACGGTTGGTGATAATCGCACGCACGAAGGAATAGACATCCTGGATATGTCGCTTGAACGCGAGAACGATGTGTCTTCCCCCATTTGCTAGTTTCTCCGAGGAGGAGGCGATCCATCCTGTCAGCTCGTCGTCATCTACTACAAGTATTCTTTCCCCGTCATTCGTACTTGATGTATTCCGAGTATCGGCTGTATTCGTCGAAAGAAGCGGCTTTTGGAGAACGGCAGGCGAGGGAAAAGCAGGAGAGAGTGGTCGGTCGGGATCGAAAGAGACTTGAGTATCCGTGGGGTTGATGCCTAGGTGAACGCCTGAGGTCTCCTCCAGATTGACGAGAATCGAACAAAGCGGACAGCCGGGACTTGGAGGATGTATCCGTCCTTTTCTTGACGTAGCGGCGACGACGGGAGTCGGCGGGACGGTGAATACGTATGGCCGCCCTCGGTCTGTCTGAGGAATAGGCAGCATGGCGTCCGGTGGAGCTCTGTATGCTCTCCTGGTTCTCGGCCCATCCTCCCTCCCGTACCCCCTTCTTCCCGCTGATAGCTCTCCCGATGCTGCGAACACGACAATCGCCCGCGCAGTCTTACGTCACTAGATCGGGGCCGTCTTACGTAATTCCGCCCCGCCGCGGCCGATCGCAAGCAGGCAACAACGGGAACAAGCACTCTTCGTCTTTCCCTATTTCTCCATCTCCCAATCTCGTCGCGCGACTGCTACTGCGGGGCTGTACTCCACCATTCTCATCTGCATCATCTATGGCGTCCCCGAATGCTGCGCCTACGTGGGCCACCCAGGACTCGGAAGACCGGGAGCTACCGCCAGTTCACCACAAGGCCGGGAACCCTCCTCCTCCAGTAGTAGATCTGCAGGAAGAGCTCGATGCCATGGCCGCGAGTTCGGCTGTAGGTTCGAGTCCCGTCGAGCTCCCGTATACGGAAGGCACCACGAACCACCCCTCGACTCTAACGGATGCCGACCGCGACGCAGAAATCGCTAGGAATCAGGCGGCGGAAGCGTTGAATGATCTTGCGAATGCGGCGGTTGCCATGTCCACTTCTGCGACTTCAGGGTTAGGGACATCGTCAGTTCCAACTGGGTCACCCGTCAATCAACCATCACCAATCCCCTCACCAACGGCCACGACGGCGACAGCGAAGACTGCCAAGCAGAAGCGACGTCCTGCGGCACTCCTCACACCCACCCGTCAATCAGGTCCAGCAACGTATCAGCATCTTACCCCCAACCTTCCTGCGTCTTCAGCGGCGGGATCTCTGTCCTATCGCTCACCACTCATCGCATCCACCCACGGTGGTGCAGATCCGTCATCAGCATCATCTTCGGCAATCATAACAGGGGTGGGACTCGGATCCATGAAGTCTGAAGACTTACCCCGGGATCCGAATATGCCTTCTGGTCCCAAGACGATTGTCAACGGACTTTCATCGGCTGGGCAACTGGCATACTCCTCAACACCGAGTAAAGGCGACAAAAGTACAGGTTCCGAAAAGGGGAGATCTGCGTACAATTCCCCATTTACGAATCAGCCGTTTGTAAGTTGTCCTTATTTCTTTGACTTGATGTCATCTTGGCTGTACCTAACGAAGAGTTTTCCCCTCTTTTCCTTTCGTCCTGTAGACGGGTACGTTGGCCCATGACCCGGCGTCAGGTGCACCAGTGATCAACACCGGGACGAGGAAGGATGTGCCGACATATCATGTACTGAGAAAGGAAGACGGGGAAATGTGTACCCGTGCAGATCTACAGGTATTCTTTCGGGTCTCCTGCCTACTATATCTGAAGGGCCAAGGCTAATCCTTTCGTTTTCTTATCGCTCAGTACGATTTCCTACAACATCTCTTTTCCAACCCGGCCCCCGTATTCTCCATTCCCTCATTCCAGGACATCCCACGCAAATACAATCCTGCAACCCGCCCAAAACTGACGTTTAACGAGTTATATTGCTATACGCTTGCATCTTCCAAACGAAGCACGAAACAGCTCAAGGAAGCACTGCTCGATTTGGAACCGGGCACGATCCCGGGGAAACATCAAGCGGGGAAAGCGTACCGGACGAGAAAACGAGGAGAAGCCGGAAAGAGTGGAACAGCGGGGACGGACAGCGTGAATGCTTCCCCTGGTCCCGACGCGCAAATGGACGAGTTGAAGGAAGAGCCTGATGAACTTGTCGTCGCTTCTACCAGCGGCGGGGACACAGCAATCGTTGACGGGTACGACGGATTGCGCGATAGTTATGCCAAGATTTGCCTCCTCGTCAATGTCGGTCGGATCAACACGACGTTTGCGTTTTACCCGGCCATGCGAACCGTGCTCCGGACGTATCATTCCGTTCCGTCATTGCAAAAGACGCTGGCGACGCGCAAGAGTCTGCAAGATGCACCGAGGATGAAGAATGCCTTGAAGGCGATTCGTGTGTCGAATGAGCCTGTTGAGCTTCCCACTTCGTTGTCCGAGGTGCTGGAGAGAATGCATCAAGGACAAATCCCGCCGACGTCGGTCGTCAATCTCATCTTTCTACTTGGACTCGGTCATGAAGCCGTAACCGAAACGTTCTTCGTCCCGAGCAATATCATTGATCGCCACAACCTACTAGCGGCGCGCGCCACCCAACCTGGATCTGTCAACGAGAACGGCAAATTACATATTCTCAACTTGTTCACCGTGATCAATATCCCATCTACCGAGCGTGCCCGAATGTTTCTGTACATTCTCTACCACTATCTTGAATCCGACACCGGTCCAAATCCGTTTGAAGACCCGGAACGCCCTGGTCAACCACCCCTTTTGCATGTGCTCAACGACGATGAATATGCCGCGTTGGGCGAAAATATAGACGAGCAAGAAGAACTCGACTGGGGAGCGGAAATGCGGGAGAGACGGATTGAATCCCTCAAAGAATTGGCTTTGCAGAAACAGTCGTCGGCGGCAAATACACCCGGTGCTTTGCATGCACATAATATTGCGTCCGCAGCCACTTCCGCACGCAATAGTATCGAACCTTCAACTTTCCCTTACAGACCAGGCGGTAACGAATCTTTTGAAGCTTCAATTTCAGATCGACATAGCGATGTCGGCACAGACGTCAGTTCTCGTAAACGAAAGAGGTACTCACCCTTGGCACTTGATGGACCTCTTTCGGCTGCTACGACTGCAAGATCAATGAGAGCAGGCGGCGGAGGCAACTTGTCGAGACCTTCATCTCGACCTGTGAGTCCGGAATCGTCAAGAGCGCTGCCACATCCATCGCATCACGAAGCTATTATAGCCGAGGCTCGGTCGGCACGTGGATCGCCATTCTTACCCCAGGATATACAGTCTGATTCACGATTCGCTTCAAGATCGCAGTCGCATTCACAATCACACTCTCGCGTATCGCCCAATGCTGCACTTCGTGGAGCTGCTTTGCCGGACCAGGATATTTCGGATTATGAAGATGAAGCACTCAAGGCGGTTATAAGTAAGTGTTTCACAACGCAAAAATGCCACATCAATTTGCCCATCTGTTCACCCTTATCCCATCCTCGTAGTAGGCCGCAGAGACCGCAACGACCCTAGGGCGATGCAAGACGACTGGGCCCACGGTGTCGACATCAGTGGCCTAGACGAGGAGACGGTCAGGCTTCTAATACATCAGGTCAATCTCGAATTCGGGGATCCTCCTGCTCCCGAACCGGAAATCATTTGGAAGGAGTCTGAGAAAGGATCGCATAGTGAGTATTACTGTTCAGCTACTTTGTCATCTTACGTTAAGAACATTTCGTAGTTTATGACGAACAACGGAGAATCATCGATGAAGGTACGTTACGATTAGACGAAGGCTCGGTGAGGTGCTAATGGTGTCGATTCCTATAGAATACTTCAGGCGAGACGATACCAGAAGAACAAGTTACGGAAATGGACACATCGAAGGTTAGCTACAATAGCGTGTCGCGTACTCGAGTTGGTAATTCATTTGTCCTTCACTTTGTAGGTCGACCGCTTATATCGCCAGCGCGAGAAACTAAGACCCATGTCGGCGACATGCGGTCCGTGCAGTCTTCACATTCGCCTGCATACTCACAAAGAGAAGCAGAGCAAGAACGGCGTCCGTCAATAAATCATGGCCTGGTGTTGTCTGCAGACAGACTACCCACATCACCACCGGCGCGAAAAACGAATTCCCTATCTGTGAGTCGCGTCTTTTGATGTTGGTTGGTCATCAACTGATTTCTGCTTTCTTTGACAGGCCCTGTTAAACTAGGAGTAATAGGCAATTGGCTATAGGACTTGTCTCGCCCTTTGTACGTAGATGCATGATAATACGATATTGGGTTTTGTAGTCGCAACTGTTTGATAATGAGATGTTGAAAAAGCAGTCGTGTTTTCATGGAAATATATCTCCCTAACCTACCACGGATGCACATGTAACCTTGTCTTTATATCGACCGCAAATATCTGCCATTGAAGGCTGCATGGATGTCATTTGTCGTTAGGTATTCGACTTCGACAATGCAGGATGCGGCACATATGACCGAGGGCTCCAACTCTATGAAAAAACCTGTTCGTCAACGGATCAGCGCATGCTGAGACCTCGTCACTCCCGCACTGTAAGACTTCTCAGGATCGCATAGCATCTGGTTAACAGGTGCCTCGGGTCGAGAGTCGCACAACTAACGATCACCGGTGACGAGTGTTCGATTCTACTGCTGGTTGCTGTTGAACTCTCGCCTCTCTCCATGCGATACGTCTCGATCTCCCATCTGGGTCAGTCAGGTTTCGGCGCAAAGTGAATTCGCATTTGAGTCATGTCTCTTCTACATATCGCTTGAAGCCACGCTTCACCGTGTATAACGGTATCGCCTTTATTCTACAGGTGGTATACCAGCACAAAGCAGCTCACATGGTATGCTACATTACCCTCCTTATCTGCCCTCGCCTTCATCCGTATTCTTACAGCCTTTTATTCCAGAACGACAAGCTCTTGTCTTTCCTTTCTCCCTGGACCGTATGGTCCTCGCTTTTCATGATTGTTGAGGACTCGGATTCCACAGACTCCTTGTTCAAGCCTACCGTCGCGCCTTCCAAATCATCCGTAAAAGGCAAAACCGAAAGCTCCAGCAAATCGTCTTTCCCTCTATTCCCCACCTTGCCGGCTGCGTGGTGACCGGGGTCCGTGGATGCAGGGAAATGGTACGTGAACCGAGGAATCTCCTGGAGTCCCTCCACGGCGAAATCCAGCCGCCTCTGATCGGCAAAGTTATTCGTTACCACTCGGGCCGACGGGGGATCATTCGGTTCCTGATGGATGGGCTGCGGAGGAGTAATTGGAGGCGACGGGGAGCCGTGGAATGTACGTCGGGCGGAAGATCGGGCGTTGATGGTAAATACGACGGAGAGACTGTAGAGTTCCGTAATGACTTCGAGGAAAATCCAAAAAGCGGTCGTCTTTGTGCGGTGTTGTGCCGGTTGAGTGAGAAAGAGCACGCACATGATCGCGCCGCATAGATGCGTAAGGAGTACAGTCTCAAGTGTCAAAGTGATCAGCTGTCGGATGAGATCATTCGTCCGGTACATCGAGGGCGAGCGGGAACGCCAGAGACATCGGATGAGGGTGATGGTGAGAATACCATCGAGGGTAGCGGAGAGACCCATCCACAGGATGGCGACCACTTGGCTAGGCACGCCGATGACACGAGAAGAAAAGCTGTCCTTGGTCACCCACGGATCGCGGGACCATAGGAAAGCGGTGACCGCCAGGCTGATAAAAAAAAGTGAGTGTCTCTTCTCGTCGGAACCAGCGCTGAGAAGCCACGGAAAAGACTTACGCTACACCGCAGAGAGCTGTAACACTTGCCCATACTATAACAAGCCATAGGAACCATTTCCGTCGCCCCAGTAAGATATAGCCTCTTCTGCCGAAATAGCATTGCGCAGTGAATGCCACGATAGGGATCTGTCACTGAGTGTCAGCTACGAAAGAAAGCCAGGACACTGTCGGACCCACCAGCCCATCTTGGAAAGACAGCGGCCACCAAAATTCTCCCCAGATACGGGGATTCCTGATTCCATCTACGAAGTATTTCCAGGCCGCTGAGACGATGATCAGGATCTGCAGCATCGAGAGGAGATAGATCCAGCCGACGAGGAGACGGAGTCGCCAAGGATCGTTGCGAAATTCCGCATAGTATCGGTATACTTGTGCGGTATGACAACCGAAGAGGACTGACTGTACGTAATCCTCTTGTGAGGGTTCGTTCCTTGTGTTGAGGGTACTCGAATACTCACTGCGGCAAAAGAACCGATCAAGTAACCAGTGGGATCTACGGGGTATGGGTTATGACTCGAGGTAGACATGGCATGTTCCGCTATTGTGGGTTCGAAGGGGTGGGCCTTGCGACAGCGGCAGTGCGAAGAGGAGCTCTGAGGAGGATGCAAAGGTGCTGTTTGTGCTCGATAACGAGCACCACCTGAATACGATTTGAGCTCGACTTATGCGAAATAAAACTATCCTCTGTGATCGGGATGATCCGGGACTCCATCCGAGACCGGACGGGCGGATGAGAATAAGTCCCGCCCCGCCGGTGACAAACACTGTCAATCAGGCAGTCACGGCCATGTCACCTCTAGTTGGCTACACGCCGTGTAAGCAAGTTCACCGTGCCGATAGCTGTTCCACCCAGGGTTGCTCGATCGTTACTATTCTGCCAACAACTGCGACCCCGATAACGTGCTCTCGCCATGGGGACGGAAATAGCACCAAGCAAGCACGGACTTGGACGCGATAACACCATCGACTTGCATTTGATTTCGTGCTCATGGCCAACCAGCTGGCGGAGTAATACCAGAAAGGCGGGTAGACAGGTCAGCTGACGCCATGTGCGGCACCACCAGCTGCATAACCCCACCTGTGTGGCCAAATAATGCCCGTCCAGCTGCCCGTCCAGCGATGATTGCCGATCAAGTCTTCGTGTCGCATATCAGTGCCTATCAGACGTCAGGAACGAGCATGATATCCATCACGAGTGTGAACTGCGACGGACCGTCTCCTCCTGAATACAAATCAAGCTAGCACGTATCTCGGCGACTTCCAACTTGGGCAGTTTTCCTGCAAGCTCCACCTCGTACCGCGAAGGCAATGAATATCTCATGCTGCAATGATGCGATGTTACTCGAGCAGCCGACGTTTTCACGTCCCAAAATTGCCGAACGCGACAACTACCCGACTAGAGCGGCTCTTCATATATACGCAGTCAAGGCGCGTGGCAGTATATCTCCCCGCTGGTCATCAAGTACCTCAAGTGAACCTATCTCCTTGCTTTGCAACTTTCAGTTGCCATGAGAATCCCCAAAGGCGCAAGCCTGCACCCCACAGGCAATTCTTTCGAGCTGCCCTACAATGCCCACGCTACAAACGACTTGGACATCGAGGACAAAGCGGGCTCCGGCACAGTGACGCCGCAGTCTCCCAACGATGAGAAGGATCCGGAGCGAAAGGGTTCCTTCACCACTAAAGTTCTGGAACAAGGTTATGTGTCGGACAACTCGAGCGGATTGTTTGATGAAGCGGTCGAAATCACGCCCATGGAGGCGTTCAGGAGAAAGGTTGACGGCGATGAATCTCCCTTTCCAGAAGTTCAGGCATGTGTGCCTACGGACGATGATCCGACAATACAGATAAACCGTACGTGAGAAACTTGAAAGTGCATCCTGATCTCATGTCACTAACTGGACAATCGCGCACTTTAGATTTTCGCATGTGGTTCTTGTTGACGCTTTTCGTTATTCTGTTTGCTGGAGTCAATCAATTCTTTGCGTGAGTACCCTGTCCCATCGCGCAAAGACATTTCGCTAAACGGTATCTTCTTGCAGACTTCGCTATGTACGTACATCGACGTTTTCTATGCTATTCAGCTCTCCTAACCATTGACGTTATCTCCCAGCCATCCTTGACTATAGGCTATGTCGTAGCGCAGATCTTGCTGTTCCCTATTGGCAAAGCGTGGGAGAAACTGCCCGAGCTACGGATCGGCACGCAGCGATTTGGATTTCGACTGAATCCTGGTAAATTCACAATAAAGGAGCACGCGTTGATCGTTATTGTAAGTAACTCCTGGCCATCACCAGACGCCGCCCAAAGAGAACTCAATTTCCGACATTGCTATTTCCTCAGTGCGTCAATCTAACTGGGAGCAGCGCCTATGCTTTGGGCAGCTACGTTGCTATAAGCAGTCCCGTATACTGGAACCGAGATTATGGAGCCGGATTCTGTTTCGTCTATCTGTTGACCACCCAAATGCTTGGGTAAGTGACTGTAGTTACAACTCCAAACCAGCTTGTGATGCTGACCGACTCTCCACCGGTGCTAGCTTTGGTCTGGCCGGTCTCGCTCGAAGATGGCTTGTTTATCCTGCAGCGTTGATATGGCCTTCCACGCTCTCTTCAACTGTCCTTTTCCGTGCTCTGCATGAAAACAGTGACAAAGGCGTACTGGCAAACGGTTGGAAAGTTAGCAGATATCGTTATTTTAGTAAGTATCTGCCTGATCAACTGAAATTGCAGCCGAGCTGAAGATTAGTGTGTGGATAGGCTACGTCGCTATAGGGTCGTTTTGCTGGTTTTTCTTCCCCGACTACTTATGTACATGCCTATCATCCTTTGCGTTCTTGACCTGGATATGGCCCAAGAACCAAAAAATCAACGCTATTTTCGGTGTAAGTTTTAATCGTTTTTTTCCCGGACATTTTTCGTTATTGAACATTCCCCTAAAATACAGATGAACTCAGGCTTAGGTCTGATCCCTATCTCGCTCGACTGGACAGTTATCAATTACGCGGGAAATCCTTTGACGACTCCTTTTTATATCACCGCCAATTGCTTTGCGGTGATTGTTATCTTCTATCTTTTCGTGGCTCCTATTCTCTATTACAGCAACGTATGGAACAGTGGATAGTGAGTGACTGCCCAGTGCGTCCCTCCCTCTGTGACGCAACACTGACAGTCCACGGTATCCTAAGCCTTCCGCTCTTATCTAGCTCGACTTTTGACAACACGGGCAAGACGTACAACATCACTCGGGTTGTCGACAAGAATCTAGATTTTGTACTGGAAAAGTATGAACAGTACTCGCCGATGTACATCTCGATGTCATACAGTCTATCATACGCCCTCTCCTTCGCCTCTGTCACCGCCATTCTGTTTCATACGGTGCTGTATAATGGGAAGGAGATCGTTTCCAAGGTGTGCTCTCGCTCCTGACTTCACACGTCTGATCACTGACTGAGTCTTTGTGCTTTAGTTCAAGGATTCTCGGGCAGGGGGTGAAGACGTTCACAAGAGGAAAATGAACGCATACCGCGAAGTGCCAGACTGGTGATCATACATCCAAGGACATTTGTCTGTTGATACTGTCCGACTGACCAAGCGCAATTATAGGTGGTACATGGCGCTCACAGTCGTCATCCTCGGTTTGGGCATCTTCACTATTCGGTACTGGGACACCCAGCTACCGGTATGGGGGTTCATCGTCGTTTGTTTCGGGATGGGCATGCTGTTGATCATCCCCGAGGGACTTCTAGAAGGGACCACCAACCAACGGGTGTAAGTTGAACCCGGGACTTCGGGACTTCTTCGTACTTTCAGCCTTGAACACCGATTGATTTGGCCGTTAACATTTCAGGTTCTTGAATATCATCACGGAGTTGATCGCTGGTTACATTTGGCCAGGTAGGATACCGCTTTTTTGAGTATACATCTGCTAGAAGTTGAAACCCTTTCACTCCCAGGTAAACCAATTGCAAACATGATGGTAAAAGTATGTTGCCTTCTGCCTGAAGCATGCTACCTATCTTATTGACTCTCCTTTGATCTTCAGTTCTACGGCTACAATTCGGTCAAGCACGGGCTGGACTTTGCGCAAGATCTAAAGTTGGGGCAGTACATGGTATGTGCATCCCCCTCGGCTTACGCCCACACTTGCAGTGAACAAATTCTTTCGTATCGTTTCAGAAAATCGCACCACGCATTCTATTCGTGACCCAGATCTACTCCTCGGTGTTGTCAACGGCCGTTCAAACAGGAGGTAAGTACTACCGCTCTATATGGATGGCGCTTGTATTTACACCCTCGCTCTTTCGTCGACTAGTGTTGCGGTGGATGTACGGTCACATCGAAGACTTGTGCAAGCCAACTAACAAGAACCGTTTCACGTGAGTTCTTCAACTGCTTACATATGCAGCCTTCCTTCTTTACTAATCGTAGTTTTTGAGCAGCTGCAACGGATCCAAGGTCGTTTATAACGCTTCTATTATTTGGGGGACCATTGGACCGCAAAGGCTGTTCCAAGCAGGACAAGTCTATAACAGTCTAATGTACTTTTTCCTCATTGGCGTACGTACCCTGCGCTCGCCCTTTTTTAAAGCGTTACTGAACAGCTGTGCGTCTCGACAGCCGATGGTGACCTGTATAGTTTACGTGCTATACCGACAATATCCTAACAGCTGGGTCAGGTTCATCAACGTTCCGATCTTCTTCAATGCCGCTGGTAATATTCCCCCGGCTGTAAGTGATCTTTCCCTTTCCTCCAACTCTCTCCCTACTGACTCTTCGCCCATTTTGGCAGAACACGACGCAATACAGTCTCTGGTTTATCGTTGGCTTCATCTTCAATTACTTGATCCGTAAAAAGGCATTTGCCTGGTGGAAGCGGTACAACTACCTCACTCAAGCGGCGCTCGATACGGGAGTTGCTCTCGCGACCATCATCATCTTTTTCGCGCTGAGTTATAATGGGATCAAGCTCGTTTGGGGTGGTAATACGATTGGCAGCGATACGTATGACAGCAAGAGTATTCCCTATCTGTCAGTTGCTAGCGGAAAGCATTTTGGCAAGGGGCCAGGCGAGTTTTAACGGCAAGAATAGGTTGTTAAATAAGAATATATGAAACAGGTATTTTGATATAGATATTTTGCTATGCATTGTCCATCCGTTATTGGTACGCGTTAGGCAAGATATAGTAACCCCGAATGATTACGTTTCTAGCTTGCTTGCCGACTCTATGCCATCGCACCACCCTTGATCAGAGTATTCTGGAGGTCCTGATAAACCTTTCACCCAGTGCCACCGCCGTGCCGGCCAATACAAGCCCGACACTCCACATGTTTCCCGCTTCCTTCCACGACGGCCAAAAGCTGTTCTTTTCCAGCTGCCACTGCTTGAGCTGGGCGTACTTGGGCGACTTGCTCTCGGCGTAGCGTGCTTCTTGGGAAGCCTCATTCTCCTTGTCTCCGCCAACGAAACGGAGGAAGGCGTAGTTGGCGAGTGGGCCAAGCAGACAGAGAGGGTGGAGACGGGAATCGGCGTAAAGGAGGAGGGGAATGGAGAAGTGTACGAGGGCGTCACCGAGATAACTGGTTAGACGACGCACTGGGTTAGCAAGTCAAGCAGACTGCATTCCAGTCTCGTGACTCACTTGGGATGTCGAACAATACTCCATACACCACTTCGCTGTAACTCGCCGCTTGCCTTGCTCACCTCGAGCTGATAGTCCGCAAGCACTTCCATTCCCAGCCCAGCCGCATATAAACCGACGGCAAGAGAATGCCACAACCCCGCATACTGGGATGGCGCGCCGATAATTCCCGATGTGACAGAGCCGTTGAGCGGAATTGTGTAAGATAGTCCGATGATCGTTTGGAATACTGCCTCGGGGAGGAACTTTGCGTAGTATGCCTTATTCCAAGACGAGGAAGATTCTTTTGCCTCTGCATACCGCGGGTCGTCTTTACCACGCTGAATGCTTCTTTTGACGATCCGGTAGAACAACCGCCCACCCCAGACGGTAACGGCGGCTAGGACCAACTTCTGCGTACTGTCGAGGCTCCTGAGCGCAGATGAGAAGGAAACTCTTCGGTGAATGACATGGCGCAGTACGCCATGGTACCATGCACTCGCCACGAGTCCTGAAGGCCAGAGCCAGTCCTTTCCCTCTAGTCGTCCGGCAACACGAGAGGAGGCATATGCGAGGGTTGATAATGAGGTATGAAGCCCCAAGGAAGGGAGAATGATGCTGCTGGCGACGTCCATTGGGAGCAATGATAGTGCTTACTGCGAGCTGCGTCAAGCCTGTAACCGCAAAGAGACTGCATTGATATAGCTCACCGGCCTCTCATAAGCTGCTTCAAACTCTTACGTCATGCATTGACAGACTTTGGTCGGCCACCGACAACCGACATCCCGGTGGAAAGACGTGGGAGCGGAAACACGCGATCCACGGATATACTGGAGAGGTGCGGGTATCGTCTAACAGCTCGACTAACGGTAAGTCTGAGCGACCCCTCCAACACCGACCCTTCGTGCTTAACCATGCACAGCTCGCCGATGCGAGTTCTCCTCATCGTCAGAACAAGAAAACGGATTGTACTCAACAAAAACAGAACGCGCCGGTCGAGAGCAAAGAATTCGATATGACAGGCTCACAAACTACAGACCTGTCGATTCTGCGCATGTGAATCGTGATAGGTAGATTACGATAAATCTCGAAGCGGCTTCGATTGCCAATCTCACGAACGAGCTGAAACTCAACACTTGAAGGCGACAGTGTCGCGACACAGACCTCATCATAGGACAAAACTAAGGCTAAGACGAATGACAATGCAGTGGGTTTGAACCACCAGACTATGGATAATGATATTCTCTATGTACGACTCGTGACTGCCTGTAACCAAGTATGACGTGTAATCAGTACCCCTCATGCGATGCAATAGCACCACCGATGCTATAACGCCACGGCTGCCATAACACAACCGCCGCTGATGTAACACCACTGCTGTTGTAATACTACCTTGAAGCCTGAATACTTTACTTAGTATCTCCTAGATGGTCCAATAACTACATAAGAGTTATGCTCGTTTGCCATTGTCTGATAATTCAGATAGGAGAAGGACGCGATATAGGTACAGGCATACTAGAGTGCTTGGAGGGAACTACCTTTACACTCAACGACCACCTTCGGGTAAGAGGCAGTCGTTTCATGGATTTCCGCGCTAGAAAGCCTACAATGGAAGGAAAGGTTCCATGAGATGTGCCAAACAGCACCTGTATGAAACTCCAGAGAGCAAGGTTGACATCATCCACTGACTTGCATCGCCCAGGGACGAGACGATCCTCCCTCATTCAAGAAACAATAGCCAATGTAACAATTTTATGTATTAAGATGTCTCCACTTCCAGCGAAGGCTATTGGGAGAGACGAAAAACCTTGTAGGATCTCTGCGTATTATATGCAAAGAATGCCGCGTGAAAAATAAGAGGAGATTGCAATTGAGTGGCAGAGGCCCAGGCGCGTATATACAAATAATACAATAGGCGGCTCCCATCGCAAGGCTGGAATAGCTAGAAAACGGGTCTGCGGAAGACAATCATACTGAGCTGTAGTGTAAGTAGTGCTAGTGACGCACGGTGCCAAGAGATGCCAAATATCCTCATCACTATGTCGCACAGACTTTTCGAAACATGGTTAGAAGTTTCAATAAAGTTACAAGTCAACTAACACAACTGTCGCGGGCGAGTAGTCAGTATTACGTAATCATGTGATACAGTACCGCCCTTGTATCAGGATTCCTAGCACAAGTTATTAAATGGCTTATTACGTAAGACGGGACTACTATTCGCCCAAGGTGGAAGACAAGGGTAGCTAATCTTTGAGAAAGTCTGGCACTCAAAGTGGCTTCGGAATTAAACGGTGATCAATGGGTGATTTATAAAGTATGAGGGCTATTACAAAGGGGGCGTTGTGCCAGCTATGTATACTCATTTGACATGTATGGTAGCCCTTTGAGGAGTGAGCTCCTTTAAGGCAAGCGAAGTAACTGAAGTAGCTGAAGTAAGTGAAGTTACTGAAGTACATGAAGTAAGTGAAGTTACTTGGCTGAAGTAGCTGACGTAGTTGAAATAAGTGAAGTTCATGAAGCTATTGAAGTTACTGAAGTACATGAAGTAAATGAAGTCTCGGAAACGGCAAGGTCCCGTCTGTACCTCCTCAGCAATGATGAATAGGAAGAGATGACTAGAGAAAGAACAAGGCAAGCTCAAACACAGGCGAGGCGAAGTGCTAGTGCGCGTGAGCACTTCCCCACGATGCTGACTTCGTCGATGTTGAACAGTCAGGAAAGCTGGACAACTGGCTATCCCCCCTTCTCAAAGAAGTCTCATCTCCCAAGGTACAAGTTTCGATTTTGGTCGAAAACCAGTCTCTTGAACATCCTGCAGCAAAGCCTTCAGGAGTAGACTGTAATAGCCTTAGTATTTCGTTATAGTTTGATTATCTTGTATTGTACAATTTCTAGACTTGTCCTTAACTAGTTATTCGAAATTTGCCACCATGTTGTACTTATAGCGGGCCTAAATCTCTTCTATGTATAATACTCTGTTTGAGCTCTTACTATATCCTAGTAACAATATTGAGCCAACCAGAGAATAGCCTTGAGTGACAGAAGAAACCATGTCACTGACATAGAAACCTATGTTACGGATGCAAATTTACCTAAGGCGTCCCTTGGGCGCCCTTGGGCAGAATAGCATTCGCCACCCATTTGGTACGTCTATATAAGAGAGCCAGATCAGTTTTACAAACTTCCCTTTCTCACTTATGACACGCTTCAACACCTAAACTCCTCGTCCAGCGCTCTGATAGTGTTGACTGATAACTGAGTAATTATTCACACCCGCTTGCTTAGGGGGTCCCACTTATTTACATTTAGTTGTCATTTATTTACTAGCTAAAATACATGTGACTCGCGAAGCATAATTGCACTTGACCGATCCCAAAAGAAACGTTACTGCAGACATTCGCTTTAATATATAATAATATTCATCGCTATATACTACAACGTAATTCACGTCTCTTACAGTGGACCTCTGGGGAGGGATGACAACACTCCCAATGGTGCGTCGTTGAGAGGTGGTGAACTATTCTGCAAAGCTCTTCCACCCATGACGGAGCCTAGAGAGAGTGAAGAATATCCCTTGCCAATGCCACTTTTGGTCACTCTAGGTAATTGTGGGGCATCTTCGTTAGCACCTAAGGCCTATATTAAGCGGATCTCAAGCAAGCCCACTATCGTGTCACGACTGTTCCTAATTCCAATGTTATGTATGGCTTGTAAACTGGCGATCATTTCGACAGGAAGTATCAGAGATTGCACAGCTCGAAACATCGCAACCCACAGATCGGGACATCACAACCTAGAGAACCTTGTAATTTCATGGC
>JASBWR010000113.1:5000-94939 GCA_030039265.1 Naganishia cerealis | reverse complement strand
CCTAGTCGGCTATACTCAAGGAAGCAAGCTTTAAGCGCTCGACCAAGTGCAAGATACTTAACGAGAACTTTATGTTCAAATTACAGTTGTTGTTTAATCGATTACAAGATGCCACTTTTACATCTCAGTTCATTCAATTTGTGAAATCATTCACCTCTTCCAGCGAAGGGTTACTTTTTCCAAACAATCAGTGCTTGCTCACTAC
The DNA here is from genome assembly GCA_030039265.1 of Naganishia cerealis. Lineage (NCBI taxonomy): Eukaryota > Fungi > Basidiomycota > Tremellomycetes > Filobasidiales > Filobasidiaceae > Naganishia > Naganishia cerealis. Next base: position 94,734 of record JASBWR010000113.1, on the reverse strand, counting down.
AAACTATGGTACTCCACTCAATGTTAATGGAAAATCTTTCAAGGTTCATAATAAACTTCTTTTCACCTTTTTGACAACTTTGAAGCCTTGTGAAACGTTCCAACAATTGGCTATTGTGACTGAATTCTTAACCAAATGTCCCGAATTGATTGCACCTTACTTGAACTGGTGTGTTCAAACAGGGGGTGGGTATCATGATCCTTCCTTAACTTCATGGTGGATAGGGCGAAGTTTATTGTTTACTGAAATCTTGAAAATAAAGTTGCCTGTTGAGAGCTCTAATAGTGGAGTATTGGACATTTCATTACTCTTTGAATGTTTATGTCCTGCTCCATTGTCTAAGGCTTCTTTCCTCAAAGGTATCGAATCCAAGATTGACTTATGCCTGCAAATTTCAAGGCAATTATTGCTTCTGGTCCTTAGCGCCGTCAAAAGTCTTCAGCATCACCTCACTAATGTTCAAAAATCAACTTTGTGTGAGCTTGTGTTCGATATGCTTCCAGAAGTTGAACAAATCGGCCAAGCATTAAAAAACGATTCCCAAGCAAAGCAAGACAAGTTGAGACAACTCACGGCTTTGAAAATAGTTCAGCTCTACGAAGAATTGTATCCACTTTCGATTGCTCGCCCTTCCGGCTTTTCGTTGGTGTCGAAGGTTACACATTCGAATATCACCGCAATGGTTCTGGAACGAGATGTTTCTGAATTTACACCCTATGACTTAGTTTGCTTCAATAAGCTCTTGGAGATCCAATCCTACGAACAAAACGAACAGGAACTCAAATGGTGGTCAGCTACGGATGGACGCAACTCTCTTTTCACCACCTTGATCCGCTTAACTGTCGCTGTTCCTCCATCTTCGCGAGCCAGAATACAAGAAAGGATATTGAAATTCACTGAAACCTCTCTCATATTCAAGAAGGAGTTATTGGCATCCCCAATTGCAAGCTTGGTTCGTCTGTGCAACAAGATAAATGAAAAACAAGTTTACACACTCATGGACCTGTCTCTTGGGTACGCTACCAAAACACCATACAAGTATTTGGATATGTCCCACCAAGAGTTTGGCGACGTGAGTCCTTTCATCGTTGCATTGTTCGAACAGTATAAATTCAACCGTTCAAAATCCGTGCTCGAATGGCTTCAAGTACTTTCTCGTGAATTGTTAATCATTGGTGAACCTGAAGATGGACTTGTGAAAATGTGGAACAAATTCATTCCGGAAGAAAACATAAAGGAAATTTCTTTGGTCCATGTTAAACACAACGAAGACAGTTTTGCGGACTTTATTATGGGTAAAACTGTCAAGGAATTGAGAAAAGACAAGAGTTTGAGTCAAAGAGTCGTATTCACAAGCACCGACTTTGCTGCCTTGTGGTATTTCATGAAGACAGCAAACATAACGTCCTCAGAAAATGAAGTATTTGCTGACTTGGCGTCCAAAGCGGCACAATACATGGCTTACAATGTGCCAAGTAATAAATCTTTGGAGGCGTACATCTTCAAGCGTCCATTTTGGGGCAGCTTGTCATTGAGTATGGAGGATCTTAGTTCTGGTTTGAGTGTCGATACAGCTTTTTCTTCCGAGTTGCTTAACGAAATCTACAGTTCGGTATATGATGTAATTGACGATACGAAACGAAGTCAATTGCAAGACACCGAATACGTGAAATTCATTCTGGATTGTTTCCATAATTCCAGCGATATGGCAATCGCTAGTCAAGAGTTTTTATGCAAGTTTTCTTGGATTTTGTCTAGCAAAGCTGTCTTAAGTTTGATGGACGAAAATGTTGGCAAAGGAGTTTTGAAACATCTTTTTGAATTGGCCATTCACAGAAGGCTATCCCTTTCTGTTGGGTCTTTAATCAGAGTTTTAGAGTCCTCGGAACTTGAACTTTCTGTTCTTAAAATTGCCATGTCATATGGCTTGATTCAACTTGATGAACAAAATCTCAAGAAAGTGGTTGGAACAATAATCAGAAGCAAGTTTAACATTCCTCTTTTGAAAGTTCTCATCGACAATCAGAACAACAAGCAAACTTTGACAGAAATAATCTTGGCCGATAAATCTCAGTTTTTAGGTACTGCCTCAAGTATATCCATTGCGGCTGCTATCAGCGGCTCGTTCAATGTGGAAAAAGTCCGTGAAGAAGTCGGTGATGATTTGAGTTCCTTCATCTTGGAAGTTGTGCAATACATTTACGCTTTTCTCGAGTCTCTAGAGAACTCTGAAGAACACTGGCAAGAATGCTTGCAAGTTTTATCTTGTGGTTTACAATTGGGTATCGCTGATGCTACTGAATCTTTCGATTTGGTTGTGAGAGTGATAAAGAAGAATAGTTCTAGTTTGGCTTTTAATTGCCAATTTGTTACGTTCTTGCAGGAGGCGGTGAAAGTTGACAATCTTGTTCCTCGAGCCATACCATGGATTCAAGGTATTCTCCTAGTTGTCACCAAGCGATTTGCAGAATTGACCAAGCAAAACCAAAGCTTTGATGAGCTTATCGACTCGTTGATCAAATTGCTTTCCAGCCTCAATTCTGGATTATGGAGTCAAATTTCTGGTCGTATCTTGGACACTCAACTTGAGGTTATATTACAGCATTCGCAGTGGATCTTGAATGAGCTTTATCTTGAATATGTTTGTTCTATAATCTGCTGTGCAAAGCATTCCGAGATTGACGCTTCTAAATTTCTTCAGATCTTCATTAATAATGAGGCAAACATTTTAACGACAAACTTGGGCTCTGCCAGTATTCGCTCGTACAGTGGGTTGATAATTTTCCTATTGTATTTCAAAAATAGCAAGCAGGCAGCCCGTTCTTTGCAAAACAACTTGATCTGCTACTACTCGGGGTCTCTTCGTCCAGAAGACATTCTCTTGAAACAAGTGCTTCAAGATATAGAAGCCAAAGTGAATCTTTCTTGGGTTAATGATGTAGCAAGATGGGATGTGGCCGAAGAGCTCAGCGAATCCGACCTTAGTTTGGTGACCGAAGAGCCACTCATCAAAAATTCAAAAGATTCGTTGCTGGTTACCATATCTAAGAACACCATTAATAACACTATACGAGGAGGAGCCGTCTCTGATATAGAGACTCCTGCGGCACTTTCCAAGATCATACAGAAGCAGAAGGTTCAAACGTCAGATTTTCTAAAAGAAATCAAGTCATTTTTTACAACCAAAGAAATCCGTCTTAATGGTCCTTCAAGTTATGATCCACAATTCATAGCCATGGTGACCTTGTGTCATAGTGAACTCATCAGCCTCAGCACAAATGAAAACGGAGATGATGTGCCAGTCTTCAATGTGAGAAATATTATAGAGACAGGGATTCTCGAAATTCTTGTTCAGAATATTGGCAATTCTGCAGTTCTGGAATCTGTAACGAGAACAATTGGAGGTATTGCAAAATCTGACGCAGGTTTCGAAACCTATAAAGACAAGGTGATATTCAAAGTTTACTTGAACATCAAAATCAGCAGCTTGAAACTCAAATGAAACATTGCCAACTCGTATGACAAAGGCAATGCAAATTTAGCCATTTTTAGCTATGTTTGACTTCTCTCGCTAAATTTATTCACGGCAAAACTCATGAAGTTTCCCAATCTTCGCTCCAGATGCAGTATGCTTAGAAGGATATTAATTTGACTCGTACGGCACCACAGAGATAAGACTTCCAACGAGTCACTAAGCAAGCCACCATCCCGCTAACCTCAAGGTTCGATCTATAAAAGACCCAATGAAATCTTCATGATTTCTCATGCCCTCTTCGCCCAATACCAAAAATATTTTGGCTGGTATTACCAGTAACAGCAGCAGGTTCGACCCTGCCGACCACGAGGTAAACTTGCACGCACTTCTCTCGCACGACGTTGCTCTAGAAGATGTTGGAGGCACATTCACCACCGACCAAAAATTGTTCATTCTTAAGAGAATGAATATGGATGGGTTAATTGATTTGGACAAAATTCCCCCATCGGCGACGTTCTTGATTGAAAAGATGCAAGAGCTTTCGGAGGAGGAAGCCATTGAGATTCTCAAGGAATTCCTAAATGACTTTAAGGACGACGTCAATATTCTGGACTTTGATTATAAGTTGGCTGAAAGGTTGGTCAAACAAGCACACTACAAACTCGGTGTGCAATCTAAAGTGAACCAAATTCTGGATGACAATGAAAAAAATTTGGGACAACTTTTAGTGGTAGAGGTTCCGTCACAGGAGGACTCACTTGAAGATGACGACATCAGACTCTTTTATCACAATATTACCGATTGGAATTTGCAGGTCAAGGTTGAAGCCGGTTTAATTGCCTACCATTCACCTTATACTGAAGTCAGAAGTGTTACCGACCCTTATGATGACCCATCAATTGCGTGTGAAACACCTCGAGTGTACCTAGTTGGTATAATCTGGACCGCAATTGGTTCCGTTATTAATCAATTTTTCAAAGAACGGTACCCTTCTATCTTTTTTGGAAGTCTGATTGCCCAAGTTTTCATCTATCCTTCAGGTTTTTTGCTTAGCTTGATTTTGCCCCACTGGAAATTTACCATTTGGAACAACACAATCGATTTGAATCCCGGTCCCTGGACTTCGAAAGAGCAAATGCTTGCAACACTCTTCTATACCGTTTCTGGTGCATCGCCGTATGTTGCATTGAATATTCTTGTTCAAAAGTCACCACTCTTTTATGATAACCAATGGGCAACATTTGGCTATCAGGTTCTTTTGACACTTAGTACTCAATTTGTTGGATTTGGGTTGGCAGGTGTGATGAGAAGATTCGTGGTGTATCCCGTTCAAGCCGTATGGCCGACAATGTTGCCCACAGTTGCTTTGAACAAAGCTCTCACTTCTGCGGAGCCAAGGGAGATCATTAATGGTTGGACAATTTCCAAATACAATTTTTTCTTTTTCACGTTTGCAGCCTCGTTCTTATACTTTTGGTTTCCAAATTACCTTGCACAATTCCTTTCAACTTTCAACTGGATGACTTGGATTAAGCCTGATAATTACAATCTTGCGATGATTACTGGTTCCGTGAACGGATTGGGATTGAATCCAATTCCTTCTTTTGACTGGAATGTTTTGAATAATCTTAATGCATTGGCAACTCCCTTTTACTCAGTGGTTAACCAAGCGATTGGATGGTTCTTGGGATTTTTCATTATCATAGCGGTTTTCTACTCGAACAGTCACTGGTCCGCGTACTTGCCTATCAACTCGAACAGGATCTTTACCAACACGGGTAAAAGATATAACATCAAGGCAATTTTGAACGAAAAAGGGGAATACCATCCTGTCACAACAGCTGATTTAGCCAGCAAAACCAATTTTCGTGCAGTAAATCTATTCAAGGGACTCTGCTCGCTCGAAAGTGATACTGCATTCAGTCCGAGAGATAGAAGCCAGCCAAAACTGATGGTTTACACACCATCAGCGCAAAGGTGAAAATAAGGAGATGAGTCTCCACGAGCGCATGACAACATGCCTGTGCCATGTTTGCGCCGACTAATCAATTCACTAGGTAAAATGAAGAAGAATCTGAAGGGTAGAACCTGTTGTTCATTGTATACTTCACTTGCCAGCAATCTCCAGCAACGAATGCAATAGTATGATTGTGCTCATTCAATTGTCTCCGACTTACACGAGCACCCGACGCAATGCTGTGCCGAACTCTGAACGATAGAGTCATGCAAAGTCATCCCGGCCATGTTCAATGGCAGCTCTATGAACGTTGCTGGAGCTGCGTGCGTTCAAAGCACTCGCAAATCCCATCGGCCATGTCGGCAGATCGACGTGTCCGGTATTTTCTGGTATTATGTTCTGATTGAATCGAAACCATATCTTATGCCATTGATTCCTTCTCTCTCTCGCGTTACCGTCGGCAATCCTGCCATCTAATTTCACATGAATTTTCTGGACATTTAAGTCTCCTTCGATTCTCCTCCGCGTGCAACAACCGAATACACGCGAGCCGCTTCACGTCACTTAGCTTTGCAGAAGACGCACAACCCTCTATCTGAAGCTATGCTCTTGACGTAAATCACTGTCTTAGCTTGATTAAGGGCGGCGCTCTCAATCAGACAAAAGAAATGGACGTTTAACTAAACTCCAGCCCGCATTTCTGACCTCTACCATGGCGTCATATCTCACTCTCCAATATATCCAGCCTTTAGCCTACGCTTCTTCCCAAGACAAATTTACAGAGTTAGCTATCCTGGGCGCTTACGAATAAGCATGACGATAGTACATATGTCATGGCATTCATCACCAACATGTGCAGCATCCCCTCGCAACGGCAATGTTTGGTCGTTCTGGTCTACGCTTAGCTGCCCCTGGCGCTCATCGCTGGTGAGCTTCACTCCAAGGCCGGGACGTGAAAGCGTTGCATCGGGCAGGGATACTGCGAGAAAGGTGAGCTCACCCACATGCGGGCTTTCTCTGCTTTTCCATAGTATACATACCAAAGTTCTCTTCGGTGTACCTTCGGACATTGGTAGATTGAGGCGTATCAAGCTTTGGGCGAGGCAAATTAGCCTATCAAAAAAGCTCGGTAAGAGGTTATCCCTGCTCACTCCAAAGCTACTCTGAATGGTGGGTTTGAATTGGGACTCTTCCCGGGCATAAGAAGCAAGAATACAAGAGCTAGAGCTCGGCTCAGCCAAAAGAGCATCTTTGCACTTCATGATAGTGAACAGGAAAACCACTAAAGTTCTTTGAAAGAGAGTTACGAGACAAAATTTGCTCGGAGAACCAAGGGTGATTTTGCTTTCCATGGACGCAAACAGTTTGTGTCATGTTAGAGTGAAAAGTCAAGAAGATTTGACTGTAGTCAAATGCGTGTGTTATTTAAATGTCGGCTGCCACCGAAAACAGAGGAAACCTTTCTTTTGCCCTACATCTCAACAGCTCTCTTCACATTTTAATTCCGCAATCAAGCACCATTTTTCTAATGACTGTCTCTACAAGTGACGGTAAGCCTTTGACACAACCGCAATTTCGTTGACTATTACCCTTTCGCGCGAAGCCCAATATTAGTCGCATGGACACGCACGATCCTTTCATTTGGGGCCTAGCAAGACTTTCGGGGAGGCTTTGATTTGTAGGTGTTTTTATATCTCCCCTATGGTTGCTCAATGCGTACTATCATAGCATCTTGAAGAACCAGCCAGGTCACATAAAGGCCCCATTCCGTTGAATTTGGACTTGCTGTTGTAACATGGAAGATACCGTGTAACTTGACTGAGTCACCACAATTGAGAGGACTGTATGGAAAATTGTCGAATTCGAACAACTTGAGCACCACGTCACCCCTTACACGCCTAAACCAGCGCTTTCTTGTAGGTAAAGTTACAGGATGCTAGATCCTGTAAAAATATATGTAGCTAGTAAAGTTATCACTTTGCTCTTGGTCGTGACGCGTGTTAGTTCAGACATTCAATCTCTGAATCTAACAGGTAAGTCATGACTCATTGTAGTCAGACTATATATACTTATAAAAGACATTCAATCTCTGAATCTAACAAAAATAATATGTTTTGTTATGAATGACGAAAAACTCGAGGTAAAATCATGACATGCATCCTACCTGTGCTATTTGGAGAAAGGTGCGATATATTGTGCGTCCAGCGCGGAGATAGATCCTACTGCGTCTGTATACCCACTCCAATCTCAACACGATGACCCGCTGAGACTATCTGGAGCCGCATTTGCCGCCGATCATGATCGTATCTGATATCACATAAACATCCCCTATATGTGACCACTTGTATGCGCCTCTGCTGTCGAATGGTACCTGGCCTCTTCTCGCCGTATCCACACAAATAGCAAACTTGCGTTTTTAACGATAAAGGATTAAGAGTTGTTAAATCTCTCGACAAAATGTTCAAGCAACTCACTACAGTTGATGCATTCATTAATGACGTGTTTCGCCTTGACTTTGCTGTTCTGGGTGCCACTTTGTATGACCAGCCATCGTCATGTTCAAGGTTGCTTTCCGACGTGTTCTTGTCGTATGTACCGGCTAATACCCTCCATGTTATGGGAATCGCTTCCGAGCGCGAAGGCAGCAGGAACTAGAGTTGACGGACGCAAGAATACAGTGTACAACCTGTTGGGGTAATCTGCAACCGGCGCAGAAATCAGACTGCTGCTCAAAACCTGTGGTGGTAACGAAGATTACGACGGCAATAGAGCATAAAGCTCGCGACGGCCTGCCGGAAAAAGAGTACAGTAGCGGATGAAAAGGTGCTAATCTTGCACTACGCTTGAGGTCTTCAATCTGTGAACTCGAACTTCATGTCTTAGCAGTGGTCGCTATTTCGAGTTGCGACGCGTACTCGTTTACGAGTCAGCAATACGCCATGTCCCTCCCTCGGCGAGTGAAAGAATTCGAGGAAGATTGATAGTTACTAGGTCAAGTAGGCTTTCGGTGAGTGGTTGCCTGCTTGTGACGATTGATGGTAACTGAATATATATCTGTCCTGACGGTTGTGCGGACGAGTAGTGGGCTCTTACTTCCTTTTCACACAACAATATTCCTGGCATGTAACGGTAGGTGGGCGCTGTCCTTGTTACGAAGACGCCGAGATGCACTTACTCATGTGATCATAACAGTCTCACGATTTTAGGTGGTCGTGCCTGCTATCGAAAGGCGATTAGAAGCAACCTCAACCTCGTAAGACTCTCGATGTGGTCCGATTTTTTACCTGATTTGCACCTTATTCCGGGTTCGAACCTCTCGGAACGGTGTGGTGAGATCCTCCGCCGAACTCAACGGTTCGGTTCGTGAATCCTTTTCCGTTTGCGCAAGCCTGATGAGCCGTATGCCCTTTAGGCGAAGCAGTTGACCCGACGAGACTGCTTCACCAAGTTTGTAATATGATAGCGGAATCGGAGATCATGCTCTCGATGACAGACATACTATATAGCACCAGAAAGTGCATAGCAGAGCTGAATCTGCAGTCCATAGCGCACCATCTGCGCATCACACGAGTGACTAGTCGTCAGCGTAGTCAAGCCGTAGCGATTTGCACAGCTCACACGACTCGAAGAGTGACTGCGCGATCGTGGCAATTAGCCGATTGCGACTATCTTATCTTTAGCACCCAACCAGATCTCGGCACGCGAGTGGCTATTTATTTCTCTTGGCTGCTAAGACAAGCATTAATGTCACCCGTGAGCCCCATTTATCGCCCGTAATAACCTACTTCGCAGCACCAACACGGCGATATGATAGTCAGCCCTGTCTCGATGGTGACCCCCGGAGGTGTTGGGGCGAGGTCTCCTTACATGAGCCTTCACGACGATTCATTCTCATTTTACAAAAAGAGTCAAAGGCTGCTGCTATCTGGGCCTATAATCGCTTTTCGCCATGCCGACCGATTGCTTGTATGACAACGTATTGCCCACCGGCAAACCGATATCGTCACCTAAAAACTCACGCGAACTGTCGAATGGCTCAGAAGGCTCCTTCCTGGCCTCGGAGAACCGTAAGGTTCCAGTTCAATGTCCACTTAAAACGGAGGACATCACAAACAAGAATTTAAGGCAAGCAGAAGACGGAGAAAAACTGTTGGGTTTGGAAGATGAAGAAGATGAAGACGTCGAATGCGGTCTGGAAAATGGCGCCAATCAGTCCGTTTCGGTATCTTTCCTGTCCATCCTTACACGTCGCTTCTTCAACCGGTACCTGGGGCAGGCACATTTTGTGTACACGAATCCTCCGGACTTTGCCCAAAGATCTCAATGGGACATTCGCCGGTCTAGTCTGACTCCATTACTCAACCACCTGAGCAAGAAAGCGGGCTCCAAAAAAATCAAGATTACAGGGAGTCTGGTCGCGATTGTCTTTTTCATGGCGCTCACGATGTCGACAATCTGCCGCTCGACTTTTTCTGGATCTGGACTTGTTTCTCCATCGGGCTGGGAGACAGTCTCTTGCAGCAATATTTCCGGCCAGTCATCTGTACCAACGCGAGACGTCCTATCACCATACTATCATCTTTTCAATATTTCGTCTTTACCAAAGGCGCCTATCAGTGCTGGGAGTCCCATTCCACTTCAGAAACCTGCCCATCTTCCACTTGACCACGGTTGTCTCGAAGAATGGTTTGCCACGGGCAATCTATGCACGAAGAACATCGGTGTTCAGAACAGCGTCGACCTAGTATATCTTTGGGTAAATGGGTCTGATCCCATCTGGCAGCAGCAATACAATCGCATTCGCCGACTCGATCTTCCAATGGTGACCAGGAGAAATTCGCCGGAACCGCCACTCAGGCATTATCGCTCCCAGGGTTCCTTCAAGTATGCTCTGAGAAGTGGGGTGGAGGCGTTCAACAGGAGCGATAAACCCGCCGAAAGTTGGGTGAGAAAAGTGCATGTTCTAACCGCAGATATGCCCGTACATGACAGGGAAGATATCGGTTTGGACATGGAGGATGAGAGACTGGGCCAGATACCAGACTGGCTCGATAAGGAGCGAATATTCGGCGTCGAGGCTGTTGCTGGGTTTGGTCCTGGTTTACGAAGCAGTAACTTTTCACAAGCGCGGGATTTGGAACGGAGAACTGCTTTGTCAGATGGGCAGCCTTCGTTGCAATGGCACTTCCATTCCGAGGTATTTCGATCTCCAATACTGCAGGCTTGCGCCCCGTGTACGTTTGATCCCCCATCCAGATTTCAGCCACAGCCACTGTCCGAGCAAGAATGGGTAAAGAAAGTCATGCCGAGTTTCAACTCATTCAACATAGAGAATCGGATGGCGTGGCTAGATGATCTTTCAGAATACAGGTGCGTAGTTCCTCATGGTATACCCCTTGCCATTCTTTTCTGATGTGACTTGCTGAACGAATATGCAGCGTCCAAGTCAATGACGATATGTTCTTTGGGACTCCTTTATCTTCAGCAGACTTCCATTCCACTCTCTATGGCAGTGTGTTCCGTTTGGATCGTCAATTCGGTCTGCAGGTCAAGCCGATACTGATGCCCAGCAAAGTCAGCGATAACGGAGAGTGGGGAGGTCTTCAACATGCCAATTGGCTAATTAGTAAGTCGTTTGATTTCCGCTCCTCTTGCGTAGCATGCTAAACCTCATGATAGGTCAACGTTTCCCCTTGCGACCCCGCAACTATCTAGATCACCTGCCGAAAGCTATCGGTGCACCGATCCTTCAAGAAGCATCCATCATATTTGCACCTGACTTGAGCGATGCAGCGCAAAGGCATTTCCGGGAATCGACCTATGGCGTTGGGGACATCAGTATGGCATTCTTGATCACCCACATGAGGATTGAGCGATGGCGGGAAGCTTTGCTTTGGAGTTGGACTGTAGCTAGGCTTGGAGCAAGGGAGGAAGGGATGTGGGGCGAGAGAGCGAGAAACGAGCTTCAGGAGGTTCTGGGACTGGACGGAGTGACACTGGCGAGCCGAACAACACTACAAGTACGGCGATCGGAGCGGGACACCCTGAAAGACGTACCAAAGCGCTTTGCTCAGGCCAAGTGGGAGCCTCCGTTGGCGACAAGTTTCCATTTCTGTATGTATTGCCTGATGCCCCGTTTTGGTCTGGATTGGCACATTGATACCCTTGCGACTTTGTCATCAACACGAATAGCGTCAATGGATGGCCATTTGCCTCGAATACCAGATGATCGATTACCCCATGACGATATTGACGAATGCAAGATCGATCTATACGATTGTTTCGGCAGCGCATTCCTGGGTGGCGACACCGTTTCCTCGGCTGATATGTTCAAGCGATTAGCATTCGAACGATACCAATGCGGGGACTGCTGTGAGTGATCAATGTTATCCTTAGCCATATGGTAGCATGCTCAGAGCGGATTGCCCTATGTAAAAGTGATTATGGCGCTCGTCAACAGGTCCGGAAAGAGAGGCCTTTCAGCATTCCTCCCTGACAAGGACCAAGTTGTCGCTAGCTCATCGTCGAGCTTGACGGATATGGAACAACCACCTCATCTGCCTCTGACAAAATCGTGGGAGGCGACGGATTTCGCTTTGGGGTCTGTTCTTAAAGCTGCACCTGGGACAGAAAGAGACGGGCAGGTAAACCTGCGGACATGGACCGTGCTGCTGCTTTCGCGTTACATGTACATAAGTGGTACGTGATCATATTTTTCTCGACTAGGAACTGCCCTTGCTAATCAACGTGCTATACCTCAGGCGTATCACCCTCACATTTTGCATCGTTGAAACAACCTCTGCAAGCTGCCGATACATTCACGTATTTGCGACAGAACCCACAGCTGGGAATGATCTGTCTGAACGACGATGAGGCGGACGATGCGGCGGACAAAATTGGTGGGTTGCTGCACGACTGGCTCGAGGAGAGGTGGGGCGGGATACAGGCTTGGTGGGAACGAGGAGAGTCCTAGGAGGCAAGGGTTAGCGGTGGGAACGGGCACAGTAGTAGAAGGCAAGGGTTGGTTGTATATGTCGGAGAGATGTACACTATCGGTGACTTACGTAAGCGGTAGAATGACATCGGCGGTCAATCCAGTGAAGAGAAAGTTCGATTCCAGGGTCCACCGGTGTATCAGTCCAAATAGCTGTCCAAATGTGACAGCTAGCTCCTCCAGGACCTCCCTGATGGAACCACCTAACCATGATCTCACCGCTCTCCAAGCATCTCTCCAAGCCAGCGACGACAGCCCTGCGTAGGTATGCAAACATTGCAGCAGACAAGGACAAGGAGACGCTCGTTGTCATAGGCGGCGGATGGGCGGGATATAACTTTGTGCGCAAGCTCGACAAGGTGTGTTGGACACAAGATCGAGCCTGGTTGGGAACTGACCTCTTGCGTTTTCAGTCCAAATACAACCTCATCTGTATCAGCGGAAGCACCAACTTTGTTACTACTCCGCTACTACCCAGTGCAACTTCCGGTTCCCTTGGCTTCAGGGATATCGTCGAGCCACTGCGGTCGACGGCCGATCTCTCCTTCCACCATTCCTGGGCGGAAGACGTGGATTTCCACAGTCAAACCATCACCTGTATCCCTGCATCGAGTCCGGCGTTTCGGGCGAAAGATCCTCTGGTCAAGGAGCAGCAAAGAGATGCAAGAGCAGAGACACCAGAGAGGTTGAAGGCGACCTATCCTATCAAATACGACAAGCTAGTCATCGCCGCAGGGAGCTACAATCAAACGTTCAAGACCCCTGGGGTGGAAAAAAATGCATTGTGAGGTGACACCAGTAGTCTTGTGGACTTTCTATTCATTTGTGGGCTGCCTATTAATTCGTAATCTCCTCCACTATGCGCAGTTTCCTGAAAGATATCGAGGGCGCAACAGCCATAAGATACCAGGCTTACGAATTGTTAGACATTGCAACTTGGCCAATGTAAGTCAGCTCTTTCGACGGCCGCTACACGACGCTGATCCCCTCTTCGTGTAGGCTCAGCGACACTGATCGACAAGCTCTGTTAACTTGGGTCATTGTCGGCGGCGGGCCGACCGGCTCGGAACTCGCTGCCGAACTGCACGACCTCGTCACTTGCAAACAGTTCCGACAGGCATATCCAACCCTCGCACCACATATTCGTATCAAGCTAATCGATGCAGCGCCTACCATTCTCAGCACATTCGATAAACGCTTGGCAGAATACGCAAGAGACAAGTTTCAAAGAGCTGTACGTGCAGAAACTTTGTGGATGAAGCTTGCCTCAAGGCTAATTGTTTCCACACCCAATGCGAATTCAGGGAATTGAGGTGTTGACCTCACGGAAGATTCAGAAGGTAGACACCTGGAGTATCGAGACAGAACAGGATGGTACAAGTGAGAACAGAACTCTCGTTCCTATCGCCACATCGACATTTGCTTAGCCCTTCCTCTCTCAGTCCGGACTGGCTTGGTCGTGTGGTCGACCGGCATCAAAGTTCCCCCGATAGTTGAACGCATCCAAGGCATTGCCAAAGACAGTCGAGGATTTTTGCAGAACCGGATTCAGTTATCTTGATATCGAAGTATTTATGCGGGTTCCTTTTGTAATCGGCCAAGCCCTTCGGAAATACGTTCGTCTCTGAGCTGGAGACCGTTAGAGCAGATCAAAGGAGGGGATGGGTCGCTTTGTTCTGTCTTTTTTTTGTCTGAGCTGAGGCAGGGATGAGTAGGAATGGTTCCCTCACGCAGGCAATAGCTGAAGTCGGACCACCGAGTATCGACGTCAAGAAGAGCTGCAGGGTGCGAATGGACGGTCTGGAAACGAGCGAATGGAGATGCTTCTGAGGTCGAGATGTCGTTGATCAAAGCGATGCCACTGGCGATTGTGTTGATCACAGATCACGGAAGTTGGAGGATGACGGGCCAGAGGAATCGGGTGCGACTGCTGCACAGAGTGTATGGATCCCTAAGGTTGAGCGGTGAAGCATATGCCCGACTGCTAGATTGCGGTATGGAGAATGGACGATATTGTTGATCTCGACATTCATGTTGGCTGTTCGAAGCCTAACGTGTAGCTGGCTGCGCGAGCTGCAGCACGCGCGCGTTTCTTTTCTCAAATTTCCTTTTCGTTTTTTGGGCGGGGGAATATCAGGTCAGTATTCCTCCTAGAAACGCTTGTTTTGCTCTCTTCTGCCCTTCCATTTCTGGTATAGATGGCAGACCCTCCCCTCTAACAGCGGGCTATCCATCTCCCTGCCTCCAATCCACTTAGCACTAGCTGATTGCCTCCCGCGAAACATGATCTCTGGTGGACTCTCGGCTTTTCCGTACTCTCGAGCAAAGAAGGGAGTCGGGAGTCGGGTCTAGTCTCGGAACCAAAAATTTCCCTGATCCAGCAATATCGAGCTTAAGAATCAGGCAGGGGAGCGGCCTGGGCCGTGGAAAGCGAGGATGCGGGACCGGCGTATCCACCTCCCGAGCTACTGTCTACAGTGGTTTTCGTACTGCACCTACCAGGTCCATACTGCTGACATAATAGGATACTAGCCGGCGCGGGAAGCCATCGGGGTCTCTCTTGTTGAGCTTCTTGTTGCCAATCATGCCAGGTGTAACAGAGTGACGTATACCATAAGTCTTGTGTAAATCTACCATCATGTTGGAGGTCTAAGTTTCGAGAGTTTGGCTAGCTTGTTTCAGACACGGCTGCTTTTCCAGTTGCAAACAGTATTCATTAGCAACCTGTAAACCGTCAGGAAGCGTCCCAACTACTGGCGGCGTTTCCGAGAAAGGAAGCTTGTCGAAGGAATACATGAATGTAATATTCCTCTCCTTCCGAATAACCCGAATTGAGCAATACAGCCTTGTGAATAGGCAGTATGTACCCTGGGTCGAACTTGTTCACCTGCAGTACATCTATTCTTCTTATCGTACGTTTGGTACGTTTGGCTCCTTTCTCCCCTGACGTTTTGGAAATCATCCGTACTGCCATTGCTCCTCTGAGTGTCCAGGAGTCTCGACAAAGGGATAACAGACTATAACAGCCGAGGCAGAGGTTCGCCTCCTTTACTCCTCCTTTCCGAAAGGTATTAAAGCATTTGACTCTGAGCTTTCGGGCCGAGTTATGCCTTTGACCACCAACTTCATCACCCGCTCCCTTACCTTACCTCCCCTCCGCTCACACCACGATCTACATAAACCTTCAGTGCTTTGCCTCACCCTTCTCGCCCTTAGCACCCACCACGGACCTTCTGTGAATCACGAGCCGTCAGTCAGGGATCCGGATGCCACCGTTTCCAATGCTCGCGTTGTGCCTCATTGCAGCTATGGCATTGGCGAGCCCTGTGCCCACCATCGAATTCAATCAACCAACGACCACTTCGCGACTCAGGCGCGGGGATACTTCTTCTGTTTTGAGCGCCACTGTATACCGCACCCGAGCACAGTCGGCTGTCAATCTCGGTTTCTGGTTGGTTGGAGAGCGATGTGAGCCAAGAGCGAGAACATCCTGCTCTCAGAGCTTGCTGACTGTACAAGTTTGTCACAGATGGACTTGAATGGCATTACAATGAATGCAACGCGGACCCAAGCCACAATGATGAGCTTGTTCTGGCTCGACACTGCACGAAGGAACAAAAAGAGAACTTCTGGGATAGGTAAGTACAACAGGCTGATTAGTAACTTTCTACTCTCTCTGTTGACATGGTGTTGACATGACGCACGTGGTTCTAGTTTCATTACCGAGTGGGACTTTGCCATCATGGCGGAAATGGGTATTAACACGGCGAGACTTCCGGTGAGTACCAGAGACGACATACCTGAAGGTTGATTCGTGTAAACCGGACATCGATTCGTCTCCATGTGTAGATTGGCTATTGGACAGTCGGGCGCGAAAACTGTCGCTGTGAGAATACCCCTTTCTGGGAACATATGGACAAGTACGCAAATCAGTGGTCCTATGTGATGAAAGCCATAGACTGGGCCGCCAAATACAATATCGGAATCCTTTTAGACGTCCATGGAGCAGAAGGCAGTCAAAACGGATGGGGTAGGTCTTTCCAGGTTTACAACGCCTGAATAGTCGAACTGACCTGAATTCTGAAAATATGTCGGTTTTCCAACTAGAGCATTCCGGCGATGACAGTCAACCAGCTACGTTCCTCGACAACCCTGAGTACCAGGAACACGCCACTCAAATTCTGGAGTGGATCGCATGGCAAATCAAGGACAAGGCGAACGTTATCGGGCTGGAACTCTTGAACGAGCCGAATCCCGACGATCACTCAAGAATCGACGCTTGGTGTACGTCCTCAGGTTCCAGAGACACGCTGCCATGGCCACTAACTGGGTTTCCTTTTCGTGTTCAGACGACTCTAGTTTAGTGCGACTGAGATCGATTCTGGGAGACGACTTCCCTTTCTACATCAGTGGCTCAATAAACGACCAAACCAGAGTCGACTGGATCAAGCAGCAGTCTGGCTTCGTTGTCTTGGACTATCATATGGTATGCAATTTGAAGTGTGGACCAAATGATCCCTGCGCTTTCTTACTGAAGTCCTTTTCTGTTGTTTTTCTCCTTGCAGTACTCTGTCTTTGATGGTAAATATCAAGATAAGGAGGCTCAAGAACAAGTTGGCATGATGTGGGGCGAGTACGATGTCGCCTTTAATAACGTTGCGAATATCAATGTGATTGTAGGTGCCCATCGTTCGGGAATCAGAAGTACAGTAAAGTTGACGAAAGATCGATCGCACGTAGGTAGGCGAATGGTCCTGCATCAATCCTAATCCCAAGTACTGGGGAACCGCGAATGAAGGCTCGACAGCCTACTGTGATGCCGAGGTATGTAGTGCTGATGGCCATGAACATTGGAAACTTGCAAGTTGAAGATCGGTTGTTCACTTTGGACAACAGATGCAGATACTCACTAAATGGTCCATCGCTGGCATGCATTATTGGTGTAAGTAGATTTTCCGAGAACTCATTGCTGAGTTCTGTTCGACCATAGCTGGCAAAGATACTGACGACATTTTGCTGGCGTGCTTCTAGCTTGGAAAGTACAGCAGACAGATGACTGGCTCTCCGAATGGAGTTTCCTCTCAAGCACCAAAGGCGTCGACGGACTGTCGAAGATCGGGACAGGTGATCGCGCGCTGTTGACCCCAGCTAATGGACAGAAGAACTTTTGGCCCGACGGCACATCCATTGGCATCCATGAGAAATGGAACCGTAAGCGCGATGCCTATGCATCAGAGGCACCTGATGCCATCCACATCTGGGAAGAAGGTTGTAACGTTGCCCGAACCTTTGCAGAAGCTGGTACTAGGTAAGAGAACATCGGAATTCCCGAGAGTGCCATTGCCGTCCTGATTACTTCTCTCTGCGTAGACTCGGCTTCAAGAGAGAGTGGATTAGGCGGGAGAAACTTTCGAGCGAGAACCATACAGAGGAAGAGTATTACCGTCACTTCACGCGCGGGGTCGCCGAATGCGAAAGTTGATCGTGTTTCCAGGTCTTGCTTGGCTTCTACTACTCCTGTATTCCATATCATATGTATACTTACATATCGATCCCCATGCACCTTTACGTTTTCCCTTCAGAATCTAAATTTGCAGTTCAACGCCGAGCAATACGTGGTCCGATGCGCAAACGTTTTTTCTAGGCAATCCAGGTTCCAGCGAGTCCGCGCTATGAGGAAGGAGGACTGCGTTCACCTGAGGTCCTTGTTGGCTTTCTGAGGGGAGATAGAACAGGTAATCTGGAGGGACCGCCGAGTTTAGCAAAAGAAATGAATAATGCAGGAACTGATATTGAAACTCACCCAAGGTTAAGCGCCAGATACTAGATTGATACACGAACGAAAAGGGGTAAATCTTTGGTCAAACACCTCCATCCATACTGGACTCACGGAGTGAAACTAGTCCATGCAGCTTCGTCCTTCCCTTCTTTACCGCGGCCACCACGACCACCATAGCTCAACTCCTTCTCCGCCTCCCCTACCCACCTACTGGAGCCGTACAGACTAGTTACACCTTCACGATCAAAGATCTCCTTTGCCAGCTTCTGCAGCTCGGGACCCTCAAGAATCCCGTCCTCCTCCGTCGGGCGTCGAGAGTTTTTCAGCAGCCCCGGTTCACCTTCAGATTCGCCGGCTTCCTCTTTCTCATCATCATCATCGCCGCCGATTCCTACACCGACAAACTCGGTAGGGGTAGATGCCGATGCGCCATTCGTGGAATCTTTTTGTTGGGCAGAAGCGGCCGATAGAGTCACTTCGACGTATTCTTCCACCTTTTCAAGACTGTTATGTATCACTCGTGACTTGTCGAGTTGTTCCAAATGTTCCTTCTCGAGCGGACTGCCTGGATCCACCAAGAGCCTGTAAGCCGGTTCCGATGGAGCAGTGTTGAAATCTGAACGGGATCAGGATTAGGATCAGTACCAGTATCAGAATAGAGGTCTCCTCGTATAGTACATACCTCCTGCGGCGTAAGCCGGCCATTCAGGATTGACGGTTTGTCTGAATTGCTTCATCGCTCGCATCAAGATCAAGATTTGCCGAGTTCGCTCATATGCATAACTGAATGCACACAAGGGTGCTTTAGAATATTCCTCAGCTGCGAGGTTTTTCAGATAACCTACTCTGGATGCCAAAACCTGTTGGTTGTATGCAGAGTTACATCAGTTCCGTGCTGGATAAGTAACGGTAAAGACATGCACGCGACTGACAGGTGTGTGGTTCCAACTACAACGCCGGCGTTCGGATTGTCCACCCATTCCAGAGCAGCCATGAGTCCGATATTCTTTGTCTGCCGTGTACCGCCTCTAGCTTTTTTCCATCGGCTTCTCCTCTCTTTCTTGGAGTCTTCCCCTTCATTACCCGATACGGTCTGCTTCTTTTCTTCATGGACATCTCCTTGGGTAAATTCTTCATCGTAGTAGACCGTCTTGGTCGATCTAACGATGAACTTGTGGTGATTATAGAGAATAACTAAACCATGCAGTTTCCCAGGTCCAGAGGCTCTGATGGCTTTATGGTTCGGAAGGTATGGCAGCATATAGTCTAGCCGATCGACTTCCTGTAACGGTATGCAAATGCATTGAGCTTCACAGTTCATGACGGGTTCTGTCGACGAGTCACAGCCACTCACTTGTAGACATATAATATCCCCTTCGTACTCTGTCAATTCCTGTGCAAGCATATCTCTTCGCTCTCCCCATCGAAGACAATCTGTACGACAAGGAATCAGCAACGTACCCAACTTTGTACTAACTGCAGGCTTTTCTTACCCGATCCTGGAAATAGCTCTCTCCCTATAACGGAATGAGCAGCGAATGTCAGTGTCAGGGATCATCGCATGAAAGCCAGCTACTTACGGACAAGTGTTTGTGCGAGCATATTCCACGTCAAGAGCCTAAAAGTCTTGACATCTCCTGTCTTCTTTCCATTCAAATACTTCCAGTCCCTTTTGAGAATTCGACTGGCACCGGGCGTTGTAGCACCAGATGCGGTATGACTCCCCCCATCCAATGCCCTGTTGGCCGCCTTTTTGGCAAGCTTCGTTTTCTTACGGGCCTCTTGTTTTGCCAGCATGTCGTCCGTCATTACGAAGGGCTGCTTGCTTACAGCATCAATGGATGACCGAGAAGATACCGAGTGCACGGCTTCAGATGGCTTCGACATCGCTCGATAGGGAGTGCCGGATAGTTTTTAGGTATATCGGATCCGTAGAGAAAGCTTAGGTATGTGCTTTGTGCGTGCACGAACCCTCTCGAAGGGTCTGCGTCCAAGATCGCGAGGCTATGCCGGCCCATCAGAACAAAGTCCAACAACCCTGAATGCACATGGACGCTCCGCTCGGAGATGCCCCCTTTGGCTCCGCGCCATGAACGCCTTTGATCGAGTGCGGATCCAAGTCCAGAACATTTTGCCCAACCGAGCTGCCAGTATGCACGATGGGATGGGCTGAACAAGGTCCCCATAAGAAGAGGACGAAGAGCAAGCAGGGACGACGGACCATCTATCACATCGACAGTAACTCCATACATGCCGTCAGCGTGGAAAAAAGATGCTGCTGTTTCAGCGGAAGACATTCTGTCAAGTGGTTAGTAGTGCTCTCAAACCTCTTCTTTCTCTCATCGTATCTAAACTCCCTATTCCTCCATAGTCAAGCGGAGAGTCAAGTTCGACGATGACGGAAATGCTGAATCCGTAGTTAGTGAGGATGCTGAATCAGTTATTGAAGACGATTCGGAAGACGAAGAAGAGGATGAAGAGGGAGAAGAACTCACACCCGCATTAGACGCGGCAATCATGAGGACACTTGCGATGATCAGGAAGAAAGACGAAGGGGTTTACGGGTCGGGGAATGTACTGGAAGGTAGGCTGAGATGGAATTCGGCCTGCTACGCTGGGTGACGGAGTCTGACTTGTTACTTGTCTCTCTTCATAAGAGCAATTACGACGAGCCGAAGTTGAAGCACAGAAATTAAAGCTTTCCGACAAGAAAGACAAGGGAAAAGAAAAGGTTAGTACCGAGGCATGCTCCTATCGAAAGATGATTGCAAACAATCTATCTCGTCATTTGGGAACCTCTCCTTCCTGCTACGATAGGCCTTCTCGTTGCAAGATCATCAGCGAATTGCACTTCTCGAAGGCAAATTAGCGAATCCCGATGAAGAAGACAGTCCTCAAAACCTACCGGAAACCATCATCCCTTTGACGCATGTCCAGGAAGAGCGAGCGCTTCGTGCAGAAGTTACCAAAGCTTTCCACACCGCCATCGGAGAAGACGAGGATCAGGAAGAGGACGATGATGGGTTCTTGGTGAAGAGGGATAGGACCGATACGGAGAAGGACGAGGAAAAGGAAGCATACAGGAAGTTTTTGCTCGCCAATGGTGGTGGGGAAGACGAGGTCCGGAAATTGTTAGGCCTTGGTGGCGAGGAGGACGCGGACGTTGACGGGGACGAAGAGATTGCCGATGACGGAGAAGACGTCGCGAGCAAGGCGCAGGTGGACGTGCGGGATGCCAACCATCAAGTTGTCGCTCGAACAGAGAAGAGCGCGAGAGAGAAAAAGGATGATGATGCATTCCTGATGAAGTAGGTTCCCTTCGAGATACAATCTTCTCGGGTTCGTTCACGCTAATACCTCACTTGATCCGTAACAGTTATATTCTTAATAGGGGATGGATTGATTCTGAAGACCAGCCTGAAGCTTCCACCTCTGCCCCGGTGCTCAAACCCGCCGGGAAAAAGGGCCAGGCTGAGGGATCGACTTCGACTAGCCATCCCTGGGGAGAATTGGAGGACGACGAAGCGTTTGATGAAATCGCCGAAACGTTTGAGACGGCTTATAACTTCCGTTTCGAAGAACCGTAAGCAGTTTTCCATTCCTCTATGGGGATCACGGCTGTCGAGTCGGGTAGAGATGGCTGATACCGGGCTACTATTGAAACCATACACAGAGGAGCGGCTAATATCGTATCTCACCCACGAGAGATAGCGTCGGCTGCCCGGCGGGAAGATGATACTCGAAAGCTCAAGAGGCAAGCAAAGGCGGAGCGAAAAGCCGCGGAAAAGGCCAAAAGAGAGGAAGAGACCAAACGGCTAAAGGGGCAGAAGCGTCGTGATATTGAGAAGCAGCTGGCTGTGCTTAAAGCCGAGTTTGGAGAGGATGCGCTGGAGGGTCTTGATCTTGAAGGAGACTGGGACGAGGCCAAGCACGAGGCTGCTTTGCAGAAGCTGATAGGGGCCGAGGAGGACGATGTACGTAACGCACTGATTCGATAGCGAGTTGACGAATTCGTTGACGACCGGTTCTTGTCTGTTGAACAGGAGAAGCCAACATGGGACGACGATGGGGAAGGTCCGGATCAGGTATTCGAAGAACTTGAACCACTTGATGAGATGGAGGCAGGAGAGGATTATCCTCTGCCGGAGAATGACGATGATGATGCGCCCTTGAATATGGTATGTCCACTTGATCCGAATCTTCATCAAAAGCTGCGCTAATATCTCGATTCCAGGATGCCGACTTCCTCGAAGTGCCGGATGGCGAGGGTAACAAGAAGAAGAAGAACAAGAAGAATAAGAAAAAGGAGAAGAGGAGATTGCCACTGGAGGAAGATGCTATGGACGAAGCTTCCGTAGAAGCGAATTTGGGATTGAGTCTGGAAGAGAGGAAGGCGAAACTGAAAGATGCTGTTGACGAATACCAGAACTTGGACCACGAGGACATGGTACGTACATAATTTCATCGTTAGTTGCATGTCGCTCTAATGACTTGCCTGTCTGACCCTCTAGATTGGCGACCTGCCAACAAGATTCAAGTACATGAAGGCAGCTCCTAATACCTACGGCTTGACGCCTGTCGAAATTCTATTAGCCACCGACGCCGAACTCAACGATTTCCTCACAGTCAAGCACTATGCACCATATCGACATGGTTCCGGTGTGGGTGCCGCTGGACGAGGCATGGGTAAACGGCTAGGCGAACTGAAATCGAAACTTGCCACACGTCGCTGGGGAGAGGAAATCGAGGTGGACGCAAAAGGCTTTGGCAAAGATGCTGATCAAGCACGTTCGCGGGACAGCGGCTGGAAAAAGCGAGACAACAACGGCGGGTTCGCAAAGGACAGTGATGCTGTTCCTAGTGGCCCGCCCAAGAAAAGAATGGGAAAGAAGGAGAGACAGCGGCTCAAGGCGACAGCAACTACCGGTAACCCTACCTCAGATAGCGTTGCGTCACAACCGACGGAGAAGAAAAGAAAACATGCGGATGGAGAGCACGATAGCACGAAGAGGCAGAAGGTATAACGATAGCTTCACCCTTGTTTCTTGAGAGGTCGCATGTCTGTCTACCTTGTTTGGCTTCAGTTGTTATGTACGAATGCGATCATGTACTTTGTGGGTTTATGCATTTAACTTGTGATGTCATAAATGAGCCTGATATTCAGAGGCATTTCGTGGATAATTTCACAATAATACAACCTGAATTGGGACATGCTGAAATGGAATACTCGTCCTCAACGGAGAGAGGTAGTAGATCGATGCTACTGAAGATTGAAAGGTTTCGGCTGAACATGTTTATCGTTCTTGGGAGTGGATTCTTTCGTAAAGGCAGCCAGTCTCGAGTGGGGTAAAACAACGCGCATAGAAAGCTTTACGCGGCGAATAGCTTTCGGTGTCATGCACTTCGAAGAACGCCCAGTTTGCATAACTCTTGAACTAACCATTTACGGTCGAATGCTAACCGGATTGTGAGAATCGTGAGGATGCGAAAGATCCGTTGCCTGCAAAGCCATTCAAATGCTGTATGTCTTTAGCCTCCGTGTAGTGCTCGTTTTCTTCAATGGTGTCGAAAAGTCTATCATCAAATGTTTCAAAATCGTGCTCGTGATCAAAGGTTTCCAAGGTTGTTTCATTCTCAGTTCCGCATAGTGATCGTGCAGTCGTGTGCTCTGCAAGTGTTTGGTCTAGCGTGACATTGGTCGTTGACGATTGCCGAGATGGTGATGCGGTGACGAGACCGGCCTTCTTTTTCCTAGACCCGCCTTCATCCTGATGACTCTGCAAGAGCGCCAGTTCTGCTCTTCTCTTCGCAGTATCGTTTGGCCTCTTGGGCTTGCGCGGGATAGGGGGAGGGCGAACACCATCGATAAACATCCACGGTTCGGCGTTTCTGGGTGGATTTTTGGGTCGCAGAGCATCGAGCTTGAACCGGCGTAGGGGAACTTGTGTATAACCTTTTCCTTTACTTTCCGCTGTTTGAGAGGCCGCGATCTCATCTAGCCTATCGTATATGTTTTGCAACTGAAACCCGAATCGCATCTACTCAACACGGGATCGTGCCACCGACTGTTTCCTCTCTCACTCACCTGTGCACTTCGCCAATGCGGCGTCTTCACCTCTACAACCTTTTCATCGGCATTCTGTCGGCCAGTCATATCGGCGTAGAATTGCCACGTTCCAGGCGCAAGGCCGGAATCCTCTCCTTCGGAAGAGTCCTCGGAGGACATATACTCCATGCGGAGAATTTGCTGGGGAACCGCCTGGGCATACCGACTAGTCGCTTTCAATCTCTTCTTTTGTTTCTGTCCATGTTTGCCAATGTTTCCGCATGAGCAAACGCATTCAGCCAGGTTTCAAGCAGTCAAGAATCCTCACCAGGTCCTTCCTTGCCCAACGCCGGCCACGTTTTGCATCACGAGCGCTTTTCGCCTTCCACCTCTCGTCATTCTGATATGCATACCGTTTGCAGAAATTGTTAAAGGATACGCTTGCTGCAGCCTAAGATGGAAAGCCAGTTGTATTCGTCAGGATGCTAAGGAGGCAATCCGTAAAGCCTACTTCCAGACTTACTTGGGCCGCCTCGAGGGTTCTTTGGCTTGCTGGTACCGCAATCGATGAGTCATTCAGGAGCTCGCGGTATACCGTCGACGCAATCGCTTCGTGGAACTATTATGTGGAATGCAAGTGTGTTGAATATTACAGCTCACGAGCCACAGTTCCGAACCCGACACCCACCTTGGCATTCCCGGGATCTTTGGAACCTTTGTGCCACTCTAGACCTGCTTTCTCTGGACCGGGCAAAGGTTCATCCTCTCCAATACCCCATGCCTCTCGCATCTACCGATGAATAACAATGAATATAAGCTGACCCTAAAAAACGAGAACCGTTCCATTCCGTACCTTGCAGCGAATCAATTTCTACAAGGATAATATGAGATTAGCATCAGCCGGATTTCAATCAGCTACTACAGCCGATACATACAGAAAGCTGATCCATCCTGTCTTTCACGATTATCCTCTTCCCTGTTTCCTCGGAAAGTGGAATCAACGGGCGCGAAGCGGAAGAACCTTCAGAATCCCTTCGATGATCCTTGACCGTCTTTCGAGCCTTTTGTCGATGCTGCACAAGTGATACCTCGGAATGAGGAGAAGTATCCGAATCATCAAACGCATGATTGAATTCAGAATTGTGGGTGGGATGCATGATCGAAAGGAAAGAATGACTCCGCTGCGGCTCTACGGTAGGTTGAGGTTTCCGGTGGTCACTTGACCCTGCTTGCGGAGCCATACCGGGAAGATCGAAATTGACGAATGAATGATTTGATGATGGACCGTCAGACTGAGAAGGCGTGTGCAGCGACGCATAAGAATTATTTGAGGTGCCTTGTCTGCGCTGCTGATCCATCCTCTTCATTTCCTCGTGCAACCTGTCCAGCGTTTCGTCATCTAGGATACGTGGGTCCGTACTGCCTGGAATTTTGGCAAACAAGGTGGCCTCTTTAGGAAGCTCATAGTCTCCGCCCGTAATTTCATCCTTGATGTCCACGGTTTCAGGCAAGAAATCCCCCTCTAGCTCCAGCTGTTCCACTGTCACTTCGAATTCCGGCTCAAAGTCATGTGCATCGTCGATACCTAGTTGATGAGCAGAATCATAGGCTACGCTGGTCGAAGACTCGGGTGCTGATTGCCGCTCTTCGATGTAAAAGTTTGAGTCTTCCTGCTGCTCACTGCTTAGATCTGTGCGTCCTAGATCAAGTGGTATATGATCCTCAATTGAAGCATCGTCATTGCGCTGCAACGCTCGAGCCAAATGCTGACCCCCGAGTAACGTATCTTCCAGTGTCCCCGCCACCTGTTGGTGATGAGGATCTGCTTCAACCTCGAAGGGAAGTACATGCTCGGGATCCAGCTCAAGAGTTTCCGTCAAATCTCCCGTAGTTAGATACTGAGCATGAGGTGACTCATTGCCTGCTGCCGAATGATCTCCATTGAACCAGCACGTCTCCGTTATGGTATATAAAAGGACGACCTACCACTAAGCGAAACCTGATGGCTTACGTGCTGATCTCTCAGCAACGCGTGAATCTGTTCAGTGGTGATGCCTGCGTCGATAGGGTCAATTGAAGTCCGGTTCGCGCTGTACATTCTCCGTGACAGGATGCCATGGATAACGCCGAGTATTCGGGAGGAGGATGCCGATTTGCGCTGTGAGATAGGTGTGTTGCTGCTCCAATCCAACGACATTCCTGGTTGTGCACGAAGTCCAAGAAGAGGATGTTGGTGACTCCCGCGATGGTGCGCCCGAAACTACAAGACGGATGATCGAACATGCCCACTTCAAGTATTGCTGGGTATATTGTATGTCAAGAGGTGTCGTTCTGCTCTTCTGCACACAGTAGCCACCATGCCTCCGGCCCTGCACCACATACTGGCATCTGCATGTCGGGATCTCCTGGATCAACTGACGCAACAACGTGCAGCGCAACCGGTTGTCGTGACGCAATGCCCCATCTTACCAGCCACACCGGAACATGGACTGCAATCCCAGCTGCTATCCATATGGACCGATTCTCTATCAAAAGCCACCCAACAGCGAGAAGGCGCTGTGAACGTGGAGAATTTGAAGGGACACTTGGAAATCGTTGGAAGGGAACTGATCATCGGGACCGCTGTAAGCTGACAATCGGAATGAATGCACCTGTACACTAGGCGCTTACTTGATCTTTGGTCATTTAGGAAGAGGAACTCCTGCAAGACACCACCGATGCAGTAGTCAAGTGGAAGTTCGTCGCGAAACTGTACGACGTGTGCGATATAGTCCGTGTTCTTTTCTCCGTTGCATCGAGTAAGTCCTTTTGCGAAGATGGGAGGACATCGAGCAATCGGAATCATCCGCTGATATCTGCATCAGCAAATATCCCTTCGGCAGAGGATCCCTCTACGTCCAACTCGGCGAATGCCCCCAAATGGGATCCTATAGTTATGTTCATGTCTGTCATCGATGAACTGGTGGAGCTCTTGTCGATAGATAGTTGGAATGTCTTTTTCGGTTACTTGGAATCTCGTTACGATGTTTTGACCGGAGTACGTTTCACTTCCCCGCTTGGTTTCGTCTACTGACACCCACTCTGAAATCTTTCATCACAGGGGGAATTGCTGTCGAAGATCAAAGCGCTTTATTTCCTCAAGCCATTGAACAATCTTCTTCGCATAACATCACGATCAAGCCATGCACATCCCTCAACTACTTTCGCTACCTTTGAGGACTACCTGGAATCTACAATGGCTCCGCAAAAGGCCGTCAATCCTGTAACCCTAGGATCCGCGAATGAACTAGAACTCCGAGGGAGAATACATCTCTTCATGTCTGGTTTATTCAAACTGTCAGATCCGAGTGCGACCAATTCCCGTGGTGACTATGCGGACATTTTGTTGAATTATGACCTGACCGACGATACGATGGACCACGCCAAGGAACATACGAACACTGAACAGGAGCAAGACAGCAATACACAGGTCTTTGAAAATACGGCAGAGTCGATGAAGGAATCGGGTATGTGCAATAATTTTGGCAATACGCCGCTGAGGTGACTCGCGATGCTCACTCAGATACTGCCCTTTGCCGCCAGATTTATATGACACTATCCGTTCGTTGAACCGATTCTTCAATAGTCCTGTAGCAATCACTTCACCGGCTAGAGACGGGAGAAATGAAACTGGATTACAAGAATTCAAGCGAAGAACGGAGAGATTGATGGCTGCATTTGCCGCTTCTGATCCGAAGATGTTGAGAAGCTACCTCTCGACAATAGACAGCTTTGTGCCCAGGTATATCCCAAGTAAAGATTCCGTCGAATACCAAGTGAGCAGGAATTCATTCTGTACCTTTACGGCATGCAGGACTGACCATGCGTTCACTAATGATTCAGCTCAATGACATTGGCTTCAGGCGGCAAGTCTACATACAGCTGTTGGTTATTCTGCAGCAAATACAAAACCTGCATATCAAGGATAAAGCCCGTCATCCCAAAGATGTGCATTTCCCTGCAAGTTTCAGCATCGAAACAGAGGATGTAGGTTGAGACAGATCGGCGGTGTCGACTTCATTGCCACACGCTTACAAGTCTTTTCGTATCACTATAGTATGAATGGGCTCGAAGCCAAGCAACAGCTGTCCATGCAGAGATAGCCAAGATGCCAGACGGACGACAGTTTGATAGCTTGGTTTCCACTATACTCGCGCGAGAAAGGAATCATGTCAGTGAATTAAGGCTGTTGCCCTCTGTGGCAATCACTGACGCTCTTATCCTGATTTACACCACCTGTTTCCATAGGCTATTTGGAAACACGCGGGATGCTATGCGTTCGAGCGCGATCCGATGGGGCAAGACGAGATCGCAAAGGCCGAAACCCGACGTGCAGCAATCATTGCGCCGCTGCCACCTTTTGCCCATTCTGCAGGAACCAAAGCATTGTCGCAGCTTGGGAGAAACTCGTTGACTTCTGTGGAACAGCTGCAAAAGCACCGAGTGTACGTTTTTGTGCTTGACAGAAGGTTGCCGTCAAGGCGCCACGCGCTGATGTTGCCTGTTAAAATAGAACCGAAACAATCGAGTCGTTACGAGACAAGTGGAATGATGTGGACTTTGATGAGGGCATGGGCGGCAACCCTCGGGATTTCTTAGAGGTAAGTCTACAGCCGCGGGGGAATTTTCATGTCATATTCTTATCGTCCTTTTGCGGCTTTGTTCCATTGCAGCAAAAAGCATCACTATCCTGGCGAACTCTACGCCTGGTGCAAGAACAAGAATTTGACCTGATGGACAAGCTTAAAGACAAATACGATCCGAATTCTGTCGTCGAGATAAAGCGACAGGTTTTGGAACAAGCGACGGAAGCATCACAGCCTCCGGCTAGTAATATGGGTACGCCCAACTTGCCAGCAACGACGCCATCTGCAGCCGACTCGGAGACGGAAGAGAAGGATATCAAGCCGGAGGACTCTACCATCTCGGTACCTGCGCCGTTTACTGGCGTCTCGGTGGAACCTGTACCCCCAACTCCGATGGATATCTCGGAACCACCGGTCGCAGATGTAACTGATATGGATACTGGCAACGAAGCTGATGTTGTGGATGGCGCCTCGCATGTGAAGACTGAAGAAGTGGGCGAAGCACAAGATGTAGAAATGAAATAGTCAAGGCCTGTTTCGCTGCGCTATACAAATGCGAACCACTGGCGCCATTTTACATGTGGCGGTGGACATTCTCGCCCACGGCGCTCTATGAGAGCCGAATATCGACTCGCAGCCTTGTTGATCTATTGCAAGAACTCCTCGAGCCTTCCGATCTCTTCATCCCCCTCCAGCCTCTCACCAAGCCATTCGTTCTGAGGATGCGCACCAAGTCGCTTTTCGTAAAATGCAATGGAGGGCTCGTTCCACTGCGGCCCGTCGCGGACGAACGATTCCATAATCAGCACACAAACGCGCGCGGTTGGAGGGTGTGAAGAATGACGAGAGAGCGAGCGACTCACCGTAAGCACTCTCCATTCGATTCGACCGCACTTTCGTTGCTTGGCGATTCGACCGAGGTGCCCGAAAAGGAGTTTACCGACACCGGCGTTTCGTCGAGATGGACTCACGTACAGATCCTCGAGCTATCAACGAAAGTGTCGTGATGAGATGGTGAGATGAAAGGGCATGTAGTAGGATTGGTTGATTACTTACGTAGAGGCCTGGTTGGCCGAGCCACGTCGAAAAGCTGAAAAAGTACTGTAGAACACAGGGGATACGCATTCATCACCATGAACAGGTTGCAACGGGAAACCCAGAGGGTGGAACAGGGGCGTGTGCTTACCAGTGCCATACCGATAACTTCCGCACCGTCCTTGGCGAGGAGACACTCTGCATACTTTTTCTCAAAGACGTTTTCCTTGATCTACGAATGATGTAGCGAGAAACGTCGGAATGGGAGCGATGGAAGAGAAGGGACAAGCAGATGCCGGCGCCGGCGCCACGACTTACAAGCTCTGGCGTCGCCGTGACCGCATCGGGTTCCTTCTCATACACGGCCAGCTCTTGGATGAGCCTCAGGATATCCGGCTAAGGGGCCATCAAATGGCACAGGGTAAGCGCTCCCGTTCGGTGCTCATTGTGGAACGACGCGTCCCGGGTGGGACGAGAGGCGGAGGAAGGGCACTCACGATATCCTGCTCGGTCGCTGGAACGACTTGGATCTCGTCTATTGACATGATGGATGGATGGGCAGGTGCAGGTACGGGAATGGTCAAGTCGCTCTGCGGTCAGGCCAAATGAACGAGCAGGAAACAGGAAATCTATTTCCGTGGGACCCGATCTCGATCGCTTCCCGGCCGAATTTTGAATTTCGTCTGCGAGGATATTTACCAATCGCCATCCTAAATACCGGTAACAATCTATTTCGATTTATTCATCTTCCTCATCCACCATGTGTCACGCTCTCATCTCCTTGATATCTCCTCATTTTCCTCGTTCATCGTCTTTCCGCGCACACGCTCCCCGCGCGATACCGCGCTCATCACCAACAACAACCCACCGCGGGGCTCGAGATGTCTGCCGAGTTTAGTACTATACACACATATCACCCAAAGCATGATCGCGAATGTATCAGCAAAACGCGCGCCCCGTATATGCAGCCGTCGCGTCAGAGGGAAGGGGGAGACTTACGACGTAAGGAATGATCCTATACGGTACCCGTTTGCAGTACTATACACGAACGAACCCCGGCGAGCGCGACAAGAGGTGATCAGCAAAAGCAAAATTTGAGTGTCGTCTGACTCAATCCCTAGCCACCCCTCCCCCCTCCTTCCGTCCCGCTGAATATCCCCTCATAAGCCGCCGAGCCAAATGACGATCCAGCCACCAGCGACACATAACAAAACAGCACAGAGCAACGAAACATACCTCTTTCCAATCCTCGCCGTACTTTTCCGTACACGCATGATCATCCCTCATCTGTCGATGGAGGAGCAAGATTGCAAAGTAGACGACGTAGAAGTAGGTGATTGGGGTGGAGAAACCGGTAGGGAGGCACCATGCCCAGCTAGGAGGTCATCGTGGTTTACCCAGATACGAAGCGAGTTAGGTCCCGATTCGTGCGCCACATGCGCGGGGAGAGAAGGGGTAAGTACTTACGCCATGATCCAATCGCCCATATAGTTCTACCAAAGCCAAAGTACGAGGAACACACGTCAGCTCCTTTCCTCCTCCCCCCCCTTTTTGGGGACGCGCGCGCGACGGCAAGGGGAGACTTACAGGGTGTCGAGAACGGCCCCACCAGCCGGACGTGATCAGCCGAGAGCCCGATTTGGTTTTCATAAAGCTCAAGTCTGCACGCACGCATGAACGTAGAGCTCGTGTTAGTAGCCTTAAAAAGTGTTCTGCGCGCGCGCGACCTACTCTTCTTATCCTTTCCACTCCTGAAATCGTTCTTCTCCTTGTTCGAGACACGGAAGATGTAATACCCAACAGCCTCGAGCGCGAGGATGGCGAGTGTGCCGTTACGTCCGAGGAATGTAGGATGGAAAGCTAGGTACCGTGCTTGAAGACTGTATGTGAATGGTACCCAGACAAGGTCGCCGAAGGAGAGCATGAAGCCGAAACCGTCGGTCGTGATGTCCATGGTGGTGAGGACTGATGTCTGCCGTGCGCGGGTCGTCAGCGAGGGCGGGGAGGGAGGGAAGGAACAGAACGGGACAAACCTCGTTCCACAACGCATCAAAGATATACACCCCGTGCATCAAGAGAACACACCACATGCTCGCAGTGACTCTATACAACCCACCAAGGCGGATGGACTGTTCGCACAGGCACGCAAGGTCAAGCACCCACCAGAGGATCATCCCAGGGCGTAGCTCGTTGAATTGCTTGATGTCGAAGTAGGGTGCGGAAGGGGGGGTCGGGTTGAGCGGACGACCCATCCAGAACTGCGCGGGCGCGGGCGGGAGGTGAGGGGCATTCGTTCAGCTGATCAAGGCAAGGCGGGCAGGCGGGCGGGCGAGGGACTCACGTCGTATACAAAGTTCCCACTATTACCACCCAACGCCAACAGTTCCCCAGTGGTGAAGCTCTGTGCGTAAACGGCGATCGCCTGGAGGAGTGAGACGACAAAGGCGGCGGTGAGGAGACCGAGCCAACGGTCGTACATCCACGAGAGGAGTTCCTGGCCTTTTGATGATGTCGCCGGGTTGATGAGGAGGCCGAGGATGAGGCCGGTGGTTAAGAGGAGAGTGGCGAATGCTGTGGTGCGGGGGAGGTGTTAGTCGATGTTTATGAGCAACCGGTCAGGCCATTGGGGGAATCGCCCACCATTAATCTTGTAAACCTGTTTCTTCCCATTGCGTAACACTGTGCCCTCGACCCACGCCCCGGGCAGGACGCGCCAACAGAGGACCATGTACGCATACCAGGCGACATAAATCGCATGTGCTTTCCAATCCAGCATCCTCGTCACGAGCTCTGCCACGTCGTTTGCGTCGACGGTGTAGAGCCGCTCGGCGAAAGGCGATGGACATCCCAGACGCTCGTTACACCCCACGTACAAGAGGTAGGCGAACAGCGGAGTAGTGAGTGTGATCGCTCCCGCTCCGAGTGGACCCATGAACTCTACTGCGGCGGAGCGTGGGTTCATCGTTTCGTACGACGGTTTCGCCGGGTGAAGAGGAATGTCGATCCGCGTGCTCGCTGTGACGGTGGTCACTGTTTTGTGGCCGGGCGGGGCGGGGCGGGAGGAGACCATGATGGGTGGGGCAGGGACTGGGCGTGGCACGATGATCATACGAAAACAAACAAAACAAGTATCGTGCTACAATGGTGCGCCCGTCACGCCCTGCCCGCGAACCACGAGAACGGTGCGCCCCGGCCGTGGCTTGGGAGGAGCGCCTGGGGGTGCCGAGTCAGCACGCAGAACACAAGGTCACCGACGGGAACCCACCTCACGCCAGCCCCCGCGCACATCCCCCGCGCCACGCTCGGCGAGCGCGGCGTCCATCCGCGCACGGACCGCCGCGGTCAACAGCAGTGCCGCGATGATCAGTATGAAGACGGTGACGACCAGTTGATCGCGCGGAGAGTCGCGCTCTGTCCCCGTCCCCATCAGCGAGTAAGTATCTGCGGTGGCGGGAAAGCGAGGCTGCGACGTACGGAAACACCGCGCTTCGACATCCCCTTCTTTGCCCGTCCCCACATCATTGTCCAAGTCAGGTACCTCTGCTCCGCGGCACACCGGTAGTTTCTGGTCCAGGCAGAACTGGCGCGTGCATGTCAGGCATGGTTTGCTGGGCGTCGTAGGGTGGAAGAGGGGGACGATGGTGTAGTTGTCAAAGCAGATGCCTGCGGGGCGACGACCCGGGTCCGTGTCAACACCCGATCAACAACGTACCACCTTGACATACATTTACAGTAAAACAACTGATCTTTCGTCGACGGCACGAGCGAGGCGTGGCCTGTGGCCAGCTGTGCGGGCGGGTGGTCAGGCCGGGTGTGGATGCGAGGCCAGGAAGGAGTGCTCACCAGGGGCGCGAGGGCGAGCAGGTATCTTGGCAGATGCATCTTGTGCCGCCCCCCTCGGGTCCACGGTATACTGCCCGAGGGTGCGCAACAGTCATTTGGCTGGCAGGGTTGTTTACTTTGTGGGTGCGCCCGGAACATGGGCACAGGTTATCATGCGGAATAGAACAGGCTTACCCCCAGTCCCCCCCTCGACCCCGGAACAACGGCCAAGTAATGCCTGCCTCCCAGCCGCCACCACCAGCGGCCAAGCCAAGCCCGCCGCCGCAGGGGCACCAGCAGATGATGGATATCGGCCGATATTTCGAACGTTCCCAGCGGCAGATCGAGGAGGAGTGAGTCCCGTGTGCGTTGCTTGCTTGCTTGATGACTGATGACTGACCGCGCGCGCGTGTAGCGGACTCCCATCAAACGACCTCGCAGCGTATTACTCGGACGACCCGCCGTCTTCGCCTCCCCCCGGCCCCGGTGGCGCGGCGGAGGAAGAACCAGAGCTGTACGACTTGCACACCCGTCTTGCTGGGAACAGGGGTATCAAGCGGTCCCGTGGTGCTCGGTTTCAACGTACTTCTGCAGCAGGAGGAGGAGCGGGAGGGAGGGGAAAGTTGGCGGCGTGGAACACAACGTATGGTGCTGTTGTTGAAGATCAACGGGTGAAGAAGAGGTTGAGAGTCGCGTTGGACGTCGTTATGCCTTCCGCCGCGGAGGAGGCTGGGGTTATCGTTGACCCTTTGACGGCGGCGGCGGCGTTTGGGGCTCAAGGGAAGGAGGAGTCATGCGGGCTGGCTCATTTGAGGGATATCAGTCCGCCTCCGACCGAACATGAGATCGCGGAATCTCTCAGGGAGGGAAACCTCACCACGTACCTCTCCCTCGTTACCTCTCCGGCCGTGAGGAACACGCTCGGCGAAGCGAGCAAGGAACGCGCGTTGATGCGTACCGTTGATGAGTTGGTCGATGGCGAGAATCCGCTCGTCAAGGTGTTGGGAAGGTTTAAAGCCGAGGTGCAGGCGGCGATTGGCCGTGCTGGTGGTTCCACGACGACGACGACGGCGGCGGCGGCGGCGGGCCGGGCAAGGAGGGCGAGGCGTGATAACAAGGGAGAAATCAATGGGAGCATTGTTCCCGACCCGCAACGAGAAGAATCCCCGACCACAACTCCCGCCGCCGCAGAGGACGGACCCGAAATCCAGGACGTCAAGAAGGAACAAACCGCGTCTTCCTCCCCCGTAGTCGTTGCGGACAAGGCACAAGAAAAGTCGACGGCGGCGGCGGCGGCTGGGAGGACGGCGAGTGCGTCAGAGAGCCTTTCTGGGTGGACCCAACAGCAACGCCAACAACAACAACAGCAGCAGCAGAAACCCGCGCTCGATTCCAATTTCTTGTTTGGGTCCGGAGAACCATTCATGGTCCCACCCGGAAGCATGGTGACGTACGAGCCCGTCGTCCAACCCGATCCATCAACCGGCAGCGGCAGCGGCAGCGGCAGCGGCAACGTTGGCGGCGGAGGAGGAGGAAGCGCTGGTGGGGAAGACCCGGAGATTATCGACGTTTACCCATCGATCGAGTTGACGCCCCTTCAACAGTTATTCGTCACACCTACGGGGCTAACCACGACCATCGGACCTTCACCGAACGATCCACGCCTCGGTTTACCCACCCATCATCCAGGGTACCCACATACCACCGTCGTCCGCCTCACACCGGAGACCCAGAAACACTCGGTCACAGCGGCCCTGGAAAAGATTCACGAACTGGCGAGCGACGTGGCGGAATACGTGGCGCGGTTACAAGAAATCCGAGAACGAATTGCCAATATCGCACGTGCCCGACGGCGGGTATGGGCCATCGTCAGAGAGAGGGCTGTATTGGAGAATGGAGGTCAGGTCGGGGACGGCGAGGCGGATTCGGAGACGATGAAGTTGAGGGCAGAGGCGGAACAGGCGATTAGTGGTGCTGGAACAGTGGAGACTAGGAGGAGAAGAGGAGTGGCGACTGCTGTTGCATCATCGGTCGCTAGTTGATCAACGGGGGCCAGGTGCTCAGGATCGTGTTGTACTCGCCGTGGTCGTTCTATTGATAGGTTCATTGTTCAGATCGTATTGTCCGAGTGGGCGATGGTATGCGGTTTACAACGACGTATGTGTGAATGGTTACAATGTGGGTCTACACTACAACATGGACGGATCCCGCGGCGAATCATAAAGGAACGATCCGCGCCGCGGGGTTCAGTCTAGGCACCTGGCAGTTACCGCTGCTGCTGCTGCTCCACCTCGGCCGCATCATTCACTTTCAACGTCTTTGCGAATCGTACATAGTCGAATTTGCCACGTTTCTTGTCCATAAAGGGACCTGTGAAAAAACGGTCCAGCTGGTAGGTCCCGCACGGGGGGTCAGTCGAGGCGACGTGTTTTGTTATGGGGGCGAGCGGGGAACTTGCCTCGGCTTCCGACATCTTGTCCCCGTAATCACGCAGCCAACCACGCAAGCCCTCCTGCCCGATCTTTGTCGACTCGGCGGCACCATACCCAGCACCCTTCACAGGACCAACACCACCAACATCGACAAACCCTTCGTCGTGCTCGTCAAAACAGGCAAACGCTTCTAGGATCTCTTGTTCCGAGTCTGCGAGTTCGAGCAGATGTTGCCCGAACAGAGTGAGGAATTGGGTAAAATTGATCGTTCGAACGGTGGTGCCCGTCGTCGTCGTCGTTGATCCGCCCGGGTGGGCAAGGAGAGAATCTAACAGTTTCCTACTCGGTGTTTGGCCTATGCGAGAGCGAGGTAAGCGTCAGCCCCCCGCCTCTGCCTGCTTGACGACGGGATGGATGAATGGTGACGCACCAAGATTGCCAAAGGCCGTAATGAGATCTTGTTCCGTGATTTTTCCATCCCCATCGGCATCAAGCAGCGTGAACGCCTCTCTAAACTGCTTGATCCTGCATACCAACACACAAGACGCATTTTGTGAGTCATTGGCACCCGCGCGGGGAGCCACTGCAGGACATACTGAGGAGGAGTAAACATTTGGAAAGCTCCGCCAGAGGCTTCACGCTTCGGATGCCTCGTGTTCCTGCTTGTCGTCCGCAGTCCTGACGACGGCTGATTCACCGCCGGACCTGAAGGCCGTCCGAGGCCTATGCCCAGGGATGACTGGGACGGGATGAGCGTGTGTCAGTTTTCGTGGATCATGGGATGGCTCACCATTGTATGTTGGTTGATGATCTATGGACGGCGTTCGGCGTGAGGCACGGGGGGAGCAGTCGGAGCGGTGCAGGGCTTTGGGTGGTGGGAGTGTTTCTCTAGCGTGCTATTCCTCTCCCGATGGTGTATCTGGTGGTGTGTGTCGACGTCGTCGGCAGGAAGAGTCTGACCGGAGCATCGGTTTGTTTACTTTGTGAACGTGCGATATACGGTTTACTTACGGACCACTATACGTCTAGACCTAGACAGTCCCGCCCAGCACCGCATCATGTCCGAGCGTCAGCCTTTACTGCGTCGCCATGCCAGCTCGTCGTCGTCGGTTAGAAAACCCAGGCAAACTCCAGTCCCATGGCGCCAATTGATTGTAGTCTGTCTGATCAGGGTACGCCATGCGTCGGCCGCAACTGTGAAACCCTAGCCATGCTCACACCTTGTCATTCCTCTGTAGCTGGCAGAACCTATAGCGTCCAGTGTGGTATGGTGCCATACTTCTTCGTGCTCGAGTGCAGTATACTGACCCTCCTTACCCACACCGCAAGATATATCCCTTCGTGAATGAAGTGAGCAACCAAGATCCCATCCGGCGATGATTCGAGGCTGATCTAGCACGGCAAGATGGTTGATAAACTACACATCGCCAAGGATCCAAGTCAAGTAGGGTATTACGCGGGTAGGAAGCTTTTATCTATCGTTGTTATCCTCCTCGATTCACTCCCGCTCACCCAGTGCATTTGGACGTGACTCAGGTGTGATTGAGAGTGTATTTGGATTCACCCAGTGCATGACAGTACTCACATGGGGTCGTCTATCGGAGTACGTCTCGTCCTTCACGCTCTCACTACCAACGATCCATATGAACACGCCCGTAAGCTAACTTATGTTACCGTCTACACCGTCTACCCATTGCCTTGCGCATGATACCGTACCAGCAAATGGGGCAGAAGGCCGGTGATTTTGGTAGGCATAGCGGGGGTGATCGTTTCTACCATCTCGTTCGGATTTGGAAAGGCGTTCTGGTGGCTGATTCTTAGCCGGTGTATCAATGGAGGTAAAGCGACACTTGAATGAACGGAAATGCGGTTGACGAGCTGGCTGATTTTTCTCTTTTTCATATGCCTGGTGAATAGCGCTAAATGGAAACGTTCCGGCAATCAAGAGCGGCAAGTGGGAGCACCATACTACTCCCTCGGAACACACATCAAACTGATCTTTTCTCCCTCTTTCTTGCCGTGTTTCCAGTTGTGGGCGAGATAACAGACGAAACGAATGCCGCACAAGCGTTCGCACTTCTCCCACTCTTCTTCGCGATAGGCGGTATCGTGAGTCTTCCTTGATCCCTTCCCGAATCATGCACACCGCAAGAGGCCTGACTGACGGAGAGGGAACAGATTGGTCCAGCGATCGGAGGGTATCTTCCTCGTCCTGCGGAGAGATTCCCTGCCTTGTTTGGCAATATCGCACTATTTAGGGAATTCCCCTACCTCTTGCCCTGTTTAGCGGCGGCGAGGTACGTCCCCCTCCTCCTCTTTTTGGTGAACAAGTGGTCTGGTGCTGACTGGGATGAATGGGAATGGGAACACTTTGCGCCTCCCAGCGTTACTTTTGCTTTCTGGGTCATTGCATTCTTTTTCCTTGAAGAGGTGCGCCGCACTTTCCTACAATTCGTTGGCAGCAGGCGAAAGCGGCCCTAGTTATTCATAATGCGTTGTTAACCCTGCCAGTCACTCGAGAACAAAAAGATGCAAAACGACGGCCTGTTACAAGTTGAAGCAGATCTTCGCGTAGCGGACGAAACTGGCGTAGATGCGGAAGAGACTGAAGAATGCTCGAACACGCCACCACCACCTCGTCCCGGGATTCGGGAGATCCTGGCATCGGCACTGGTAAGGAGCGTCTTGCTCTCCTATGCGTGGCTGGCGTTCATCGCGGTCTGTCACGATGCGATTTGGGCTCTATGGTAAGGCGACAACGCTTACAAGCCGTTTCCTCTCACCTTCTAACTCTGATGGTGTATGGGAAATATATAGGCTGTATACCCCTCTAGGCAAAGGAGGACTCGGGTTCTCGGTCCGTCGTAGTAATTCTCTTCGAACCTTTGTCGATTCCGGCTGATCTCTCTCATGCGATCACAGACGACATCTATCGGTTCCATGCTATCACTCTACGGCTTTCTCTCCGTCACCGTTCAATTAGCGTTTTTCCCTCCCTTGCAGCGGCGGTTTGGGACCGTGGCTTGTCTGCATGGCGCGCTTCCGGGGTACTTCCTCGTCGCTGCGACCGCTCCTCTGGTCACCACCATAGCCCAGTCTGGAGCATCAGCTAACGCCATCTATGCGATCGTATCGCTTTTGGTGCTGTTGAAGGCAATGTCAAACACTGCTTTTGCCAGCACATCGATCTTGGTCAACGCTTCGTAAGTAGTGGTTTCAAATCGTTCCTATGCAGGTCGAATGCATGTTGATGAGACTTTGCTCTCTCTAGTTCTCCTAGCAAGAATGCGTTGGGAACAGTCAACGGTAAGTCCCGCTCCATGGTCTGACAGTGCAGGCTCTCACTGGCCGGACTCCTGCTCAGGTCTGGCGCAAATGACAGCATCAGCCGTACGTTCACTCGGCCCTGCTTTCATCGCGTAAGTGATGACACCCACCCTTACTCAAAGAGCATTATCCGAGGGCGAGAACTTAGCTGTTATTTTCTCGTCTTTGTGAAAGCTCAACTTTCGCATACGGTGCCGAACATCGGATTCTGGACCGCCAGTTGGCTTGGTACGTCTTGAGCGCCTGTTGTTTGGTCGCTTGCGTGTGCAGCATATTCGTTCAAGACGGTTCTCGTCGTGTAAACAGGGAGGGTCATTAATGTGCATTTCCTCAGTATGCACTAGTTGGCTGGAGCGAGCTCTGGGTGACCAGTAATTCCATTATTCGAGGATCCTGTGCTGGATCATGGAAAGCATCGCGAATGAGGAGCACGATATCCTAGATCTCAGGCGTTGCCGCTCCTTTCTCACTTCGAAAAGGGCCAGTAATCAACCTATGACTTGGGGCACGGGGAGGCTATTTCCTCGGTCACAGAAACCCAAAAGGGCGTAACTCAGAGCCACCAGAGATAAAAGCGAAATAAAGCTACCGTGACTCCAAAAAAGCTGCACCATCCCTGCAGCAAAAGATATTCCCCCGCGGGGAGTCGAACCCCGGTCGCCCGCGATCTGACAGACAAGCTGCTTGAAAGGCGGATATACTAGCCGTTGTACTACGAAGGATGTTGTATGGTTCAGTTGAGGTCGTTAACATTGATACCGTTTGTTTGTACACCTAGTTCCATCACCTTGAATTCATTCCATCTTCCATCTTGGCGCTGTGTCTTCACAGTGATTTAGCAAGAGGTTCGAGATTCCAACTGGAGTAATAGGGGCTGGTAATATTGCTGGGCGTCAGTGAATTGCATAGGGGCGCTAGGATTGATGATGAACTGGGAGCTGGTTGACAAGTTGATAAATCCTCCAACTGGCCCGTCCACCTTCTCCGATTTGCCCCCTTCGGTCTACCCAGCCATCCATCCACCTTCCTTCAGGCCCTCAGCTAGCCACTCTTCAGCTGTTACGGCTGCGGAGCTGGCTGCTGCTATATTTTCTGTCTCTTCTGCCAATTCGGCTTCATTGCCGTGCTCGGCGATTTCACATTAAGCCTCAGTAGGCAGCAGCTGCT
The DNA here is from genome assembly GCA_030039265.1 of Naganishia cerealis. NCBI lineage: Eukaryota > Fungi > Basidiomycota > Tremellomycetes > Filobasidiales > Filobasidiaceae > Naganishia > Naganishia cerealis. Next base: position 54,075 of record JASBWR010000113.1, on the reverse strand, counting down.
TGAGACAGCTGCTCGAGGTGCCCACCACGGAAGGCAGCTTGGAAGGCTCGATAGTTTGTTGCAATACGAGAGTGTACTGTACAATAACAATAAATTAGATTGGACAACTGGTGAAGGCATCGGAATTCGGGGAGAGCCAACTCGCGCCAGTGCTCGAACACTTTTGCAATACCGCGGGCGAGATAGCTGAGCTGCTAGCCGGCTGCCTGAGCTGACGGTTGACCTTAGGAGCAGTCTCTGGTTCTGCTTTGGCAAGAATGATCAGCAACATGTAGTATGGGGGGGTTTTCGTCAGGTTGGCCTGAGCTGGTTCGTGCAATTGGCGTCAACCGGCAACCACTGGCTAGGAGCCCGATTGTGCGACTGTAAATATTCTGGTAATCAATTTGCGACTTTTCGTTTCGCCGCAACTTATACCGCTCTGGCGACTTCCCGTGACTAGCTCGGTGTGCCCGCCAGACTGCATGGGCAGGCAAGCTGGCAGGCACCCCGGCTGGCGCAAAGGGTTGTTCTATCGGGAGGATTTCATTCGAGTGCGACGGGGTTATATGAGCTCGCTTGGAAGCGGGGAAACAGCACAATGCCCCGCTATCCGGCAAGGGATCAGTAATGGCGGACCACGGGGACTCACGGGGACACGGATAGTACGGATATAGCCATATAGGTGTACTACTCATAGAATTGGTAAGAACCCGATCGGGTGGGCAACCAATTCTATTGATACCAAGGCACCAATAGCGGCGGCAGGGATATCCGGGAAGCCGAGGCAACAGAGAGAATCCCTGCAGCTATCCCAGCTACTATCCCTGTGTGCCAAACACCTTGCCCCCTCTGTACTTGACACAACAGCCATCTCTTCTCTCCTCTTGGCGGACGTTTGCACAAATATGTAGGGGGCTGATTCAGGTGCCGATTCCCTGGAAAACAATGGTCCGAGTTTCCCGGCATGAACAGGCCCTGGCAGCCAGTTCGAAGATCCGAAAGATGGAGAACCGGTAAACTATAAAGGGCGGACCATGTGAAGTCCTGCATGATCCCCACTCCGCCTGCGCCCTACAAAGCCAAGCACCTCATACCCTTATAGTTTCCAGCTCATAATTTATACCTTACAATATTAAAGCACAACAACTACCAGCTTTCTCCTCGAACTTTCAGCAAGAAAAACCAGAACTGTTCTTGGCCGACTACTCGATAACACAACATGAAGCTCTCCGCTGCCCAATATGCAAGCATCTTGTATGCTCTGGCCACTACACCATTCTCAGCATCTGCCGCTCCTACAGATTCTACGGCTTCGCTCCGTTCGCGTAACAACGATGCAGCCCATACGACAGGCATTACATCTGACAAGTGGACTCAAGCTCTGGTCAAAGCGCAAGCTGCTGTCGCTCAGATGACATTGGAGGAAAAGGTAAGCTTTGGATGGCTTTACATGTTGAGGAGTACTGGCTAACGAAGTTTCCATAAACTACAGGTCAACATGACAAAGAACGCAGGTAACGCCGGATGTTCCGGTAACTTGTACGGTAAGCATTGGTAGTGAAGGTTCCCCCGATTATATCTACTTACGCTGTCCCCGCTGATAGGCGTCGCCCGACTTGGTATCGACCCAATCTGTTTCAACGACAGCCCTACCGGTGTCGCTGGATCGTACAAATCCTCCCAGTTCCCCGACCAGATTACCTATGGTGCCACATGGAACCGGATGTTGGCATATGATAGCGGGGTTGCTATGGGCAAGGAGTTCAAGGATACCGGCATTACCAACGCTTTGGCCGTAGTAGCAGGTGGGCCGATGGGGACTACGTATGTGCATCGCTCTCACTTCCGAGTTTGTTACAGTGCGACCAAGCTAATAACTTATTCAATCATGCCTCATGTAGTCCATACGGTGGTCGTAACTTCGAAAACTGGTCGTCGGATCCTTATTTGAGCTCCGTACTCACCGGCAAGAAAGTACGAGGAATGCAAGTTTCAGGTGTACAAGCGACTAGCAAGCATTTCGTCGGAAACGAGCAGGAATACTTGAGAGTTGTAAGTATCAAAGTTCTGGGCAATGGAGAGTATACGCTGATTCATTACTTCGCGTATGATAGGGTAATCCCAAGGGAGGTTACACTTCTGGTAACAGGTCTCAGGTTCTGAGTCACACCATCTCGGATGCGGCTATGCACGAGACCTATATGTTGCCATTCGCTGAAGCAGTTCGAGAAGGTTCAGCTGCCATCATGTGCAGTTACAACGAACTTAATGGCACCGCCGCTTGTGAAGATCCGGCCGTTATTGCTCTGTTAAAAGAGGTAAGTGTAGCAACGTTAAGTGTGGGTGGCGGGTCCAGAACTGCGACTCACACTTTCCACTACGGTCAATAGGAACTCAATTTCCCTGGTTTCGTTATCAGTGATTGGGGTAAGTGACGTAAGGTAGTCGAGATATCGAATATTCCTTGCTTATTCCGATTCCCGCTTTTTCACCTTTAGGAGCGGTAAGGAACGCCACGGCTGGTGAGCTTGCCGGAACAGACGTGGTTATGCCTTTCGCCGGACCCGGCTGGGCCAATACGACATCGGGAGCCATCCCCGAATCGCGGTTGGACGATCAAGTCGTCCGGGTTTTGCTTCCATACTATGCCCTCGACCAAGATCAAAATTACCCGACCGTGAACTTTGAACGTTACGTTGTCGATGGAGGCGACAACATCTACCAAACCGGACTGGAAGCTGTGACCTTGCTTAAGAACCGTGATCGAGCAGCTGGTCAGCAGGGTGGGTTGCCTTTGGGTAAACAGGATGTTGGTGGTAAGTGAATCCTGTCTGTCGAGTGGAAGGGATATGTTGCTAATCTCCATCGATTGCCGCCTCCAGTATTCGGTGACGCTGGCCAAGTCCCTATCTCGCTCAATCAGTGGGGCCCTATTTTCTCCGATGTACCCAACAATGAAATGCCAGCCGGATATGTCTCTCAGTAAGTTTGAGGAGTCTCTTTGTTGTCCTGTCATTGCTTACAGGCAATCTATACACAGTGGCGGCGGTTCCGGATGGTCTCAGGCGCCATTCCTGGTCACACCCTTGGATGCCATGCAGGAACGGGCAAGAAAAGACAAGTTTTACTTGGAACATTTCCTCTTGTAGTAAGTCTCCATTCAGCGATTCACATGACAGTTCATGTTGCTCACCGACGCGCTTCTCATCAGCAACACCACCGCTTATCCTCGATCATACACTGGACCTGCAGGCCCTGCGACGGTGTATCCTTTCCAATCTGATCTAGCCCGAGTCGATACTGCTGTTGTCTTTGTTACCAAGTACTCGAGGGAAGGTTACGATCTTACTGACCTCAAAGTAGGCCTTCCATCGAAAGGTATCAGATAAAAAGGTTATTGCATGCTGACATGTTGCCTTGCATGTGCTCAGCTCGACCGTGGAGGCGAGGATTTGATCAAGGCTGTAGCTTCTCAAAACAACGACACTATCGTCGTTATCAACTCTGGTAACGCGATTGACGTATGTCAGCCCGCTGCAATCTTTGCCGTACCTGGAACTGACCCAATCTGTGATTATAGATGTCTGCCTTTGTCAACCACCCTAACGTCTCTGCCATCGTCTGGCACTACTTCCCTGGTCAAGAGGGTGGTAAAGCCTTGACGGATGTCTTGTATGGCGTAGCTCCTAGTGGGCGCCTTCCATTCTCAATTGCCTCAAATATCGACGACTATGACTTGTCGAGCTTGTTCAACCTGACAGGCACCGCAAATATCCAGAACCCATCTTCAGAGTTCATTTCCGAATCTCTTACCGACTATCGATACTTTGACTACAACAACATCACCCCTCTTTACGAGTTTGGCTTCGGTTTGTCCTACACCACCTTCGAGTTATCGGGATTGAGCGCTTCTCAAAAGGCAGCCAAGAACAAGCCATTAGTCGTCAAAACCAACGAAGTCTTCCTCGACTCCTCCGCCGATCTCTACGATCAAGCCGTCGAAGTTACAGTCAACGTACAGAACACGGGTGCAGTTGACGCTAAGGAAGTCGTTCAGCTCTACGTTACTTACCCGGATAGCGGTACCAACAAGCGACCAGTCAAGAACTTGAAAGGGTTTGAAAAGGTTGATGTCAAGGCCGGTGGCAAGTCCAAGGTGACCATTTCAGTGACGAACAAGGATTTGGCTGTCTGGAGCACCGAAAGGCAAGGATGGGAAATCTTGAAGGGTACTTATACCCTCTCCGTGGGAAGTTCTAGCAGGAAGTTGCCGTTGAACACCACCCTCACTTTCTAAGAAGAAAAGAAAAGCCTACGTTGTTGCATTAGGCTTCATACTATGGACCACCTCGCTCACCCACGCGCGGGTCGGTTAAAGCGACCCCAAGTTGTAGGAAAACGACTCCAAGCTATAAAGCTATATTGTAACATGTCATTCAGGTACAACGCGAACGATGTGATGCCAAGAGAGAACTGCTGTAATATTGGAAGGAGACATTAGATGGCCCTCGCACTTGTTTCAGTCTCCTAGGGTGAGTTTGCTGCCAATTTGCGAGTCGTTCAAAACAATCCTCCATAGGCTCTGAATCGATCCACTCTATTTTACCATAGTGGATAGTGGAAATGTTTCAAAGATAGATGAATACAACATTGAGTATTCGCATATAAATGTGACTTGCTTGGAATAGCTCTTTGCAAGACTAGCGCTTCGTATTCCTCGCCGGTTCCGACGAGGATTGTGGAAATATATATCCGAGACGTGCAATATATGCACACCGGTAGAAGTGGATTTCAAGGCAGTTGGATGATCCAAGGCTGCGGAATTCCCGACGGCCAACTAGGGAAGGTAGGTGATCATTGTCGATGAAGACAAGCCGAGAGACAGGATGGCGAACATGGTGGGATTCACGACCGCGACTGAGTAGACTCGCGGAAGCGCTTCGCTTAGGTAATACAACCAGACGCGTATCAATGGACGCCGCCTACACGCGTACAGCCAGCCTGGTTACTTGGTTAACACAACTTGCATCAGTCGACAACTCCTGTACCGCCACCAGCAAGTTTTCTGCAGCCAAGTCAGGATGATGGTGAGCTCCCGAGTGTATACCTTGCGACCGCGACTGCCAACTTACCCATCTCGCCTCACAGCAAGCACAATCCTCCCCTCCAAAATCCCTCCAGTCCTCTTCGGCGACGGCATCTGCCTACCCGCAGCTCTCCAACCTCTACCCCTCCGAAGAGGCTTCTGCAGGACCCAGCACCAATTCCGCGGGTGGTCGTCCCGCTGCAGGCCCCGGAGCAGGATTCCCTGCACGACAGCCCCAATCCGCGCCGTCCGCGGCCAATGCTTATGGTGGATACGGAGCGCCTACAAGCTCAAACTTGTATGGCAATGGTTACGGAGGAGGCATGGCCATGGGTGGGTCAGGGACCGGACAGCAGGGGGACAAAGGCGAGAAGAATGTGGCGCAGTTGATCGTTGACAGTGGGAACAAATGGTCTCGAGCGTGAGTCTAATGTTTCCTTGTCCTTTGACGACAACTGTCGCAGAATGAGATATACCGGTCCCCCGGCTGCCGAGGTTACGTAGACCGCGGGAAGCGAATCTTCCGTTTCAAGAACGATCAGGCCGAAAGGGGAATCACGCGGCATGTGAGAAAGGAGAGTGCAAGATTGAAGGCACGCTCTGGGGTTCCGTTGCGGTAGTCCTTCTGCTGGAGAGGGTTTATTCTTTTCCGATTCGATTTCTGAATCCACCACCACCGGCTTTTTATACTCTTCATCCGTTATAAACAAGCTTCGTACTGATATGTCTTGGTCGCAAATTTTATCCATTCCCCATCCTTAGATACCGAACACTTCTTGACCGCTCGACCCCACTCACCGTCCAGCGATGGATTTTCACCGGTGTCGTTTTGCTGATTTTCATGGTAGTTGTGCTGGTTCGACAAGGAGTGAGTATTCCTCATTCCGTGCAAAGCACGCTAGACTCTTGGGACAGGTGAAATGGGTGTCTGTTGCCTGTGGAACGCATCTGCAATGGCAGAGGCAGAAAGGCAGGCATAAGAGTTATAGAGTGATGCAACCGTGACCTTGAACAAGTTCTGACCAGGCATCCTAATTTTTCGTCACCTGCTGTCATGATTGTCTTTTCGAACACAGTGGTATATCAGTGAGTCAGGTCCCTGCATTCGCGCTGAGGATCCCATTACCGAGAGCAATCACTAACTTGATCATTCTTCCCACCCATAGTCTGTTGTAGGTCTTCACACAAGGCAGCTGCCTCAGGATATTACGATCCAAAGCTGACAACCTCCCTGAAACTTTCACTTGCGTCTCGCTAGATGCTCTCGCCATTTACCTCCTGAACCTCTTCCTCGCCTTTCTGCAACCAAAATTCGATCCGTCGATCCAGCAGGATCTGGCAGCTGAAGACGTCGAGGAAGGAGCGCCTGGATTGCCTGGCGCCAACGCTGGCTCCTCGTCGAAGGGTGGTGAGTCTGGAACGAAGACGGTCAACGGCATGCTGGCCCAGGTTGCTAAATGGACTGCTTGATTAGGTTTGAGTGGCTTGATGAACGGTTTCTCTGCTGAAAGCAATGACGAAGAGTTCCGGCCTTTTATTCGGCGTTTGCCAGGTTTGCATCACTCCTTTTGCAGTCATTGCAAAGTCGAGAACTGAATCGGGATTGTCTCATCTCCGCGCAGAATTCAAATTTTGGCTTTCTGCTACAAAAGCGTCCTTGCTTGCGCTTTTTGCCACGACCTCTCGAGTGTTCGATATACCTGTCTACTGGCCAATTCTGTTGATGTATTTCTTCGTCCTGTTTGGACTGACCATGAGGAGGCAAATACAGTGAGTATTTCCCTGTCCCCTTGATGGCGATGCAAGCATACAGAGCTCATTCATGTATTGCATCCGCCTAGACACATGATCAAGTATCGGTACATCCCGTTCGATCTCGGTAGGAAGGCGACGTACGGAAGGAAGAAGTAACGATCGACGAGCCGGTAAGATGGCCCCTGCAGACCATTGGAAGGCGTTGCTGCGCAGAATCTACCGCGCTTAGAAACCTGCCAATCGTTGAAGGGCGTTGTCGAAAGGCATTACGAAGTGGCAGATTGGCGTTACGGGGAAGAGGGCGATATGTAATAGCGGCAATCGTGCTGTACATAGAGAAAAGTTTGCAGTGTAATGATCACATCGACGTAAAGCAATCTGATTTTCAGTTTGCATTTGCTCTACTTCTTGGCCTGGTGGAAACATGTTGGCAGCGACACAAAGAGTAAACTAGCCACAACTAGCGAGTGTCATAGGTGCACATCTATCTATATTGATGAAATCCTTTGTTGTCAAGAATGTTTACGGTAATAAGTAGTACAAAGCGTTTCATTACTCTATCCTAAGTTGTAGCGTAAACAAGTTTTTACGCGAGGATACTATTGTTGTTGTTGGAACTAAGGCTACAATGGAAGAAGGCTAGCTGACTACCGGGTAGGTACTGTTCGCGTCGCCGCTGTTGCAATGTCGTTAATGATATATTTTTTTAAAGCTCGAACAACTGGTCGGGCGCCAGACCCTCGAAGGCGACCTTGTACGTTTGCACGAACAATGGGTAAGCGTGTGTTCGCTTCCTTGTGACCAAAAAGTTGTAAACTTCTTCAGCGGTGGCGGTACCCTGAAGCTTCTGGCCCTTGAGCAAGTCACGCTCGATAGCCTCCCAAGGTCGACCGGTTCGAATGAAATCCTTGGCACACTTTGCGTTTCTGCCTCCAGTACAGGTGGTGATTAGGTCGGCGACACCTGCGCTTTCGTTGGTGAACGTTGATAGTTGCGAACCGGGGAAGAATTCTGCCGTAAATTCTGCCATCTCCTTCAGACCGATTCGGATAATGGCAGCTTTGGTGTTGCCACCCAACTTCATGCCATCAACGAAACCAGCAGCAAGGGCGACAACGTTCTTGAGCGCGCCAGCGAGTGACACACCCGAAACGTCTTCGACCGTTTGGACCTGGAACTTCTTTGCGTTGAAGACTGCGTGCCAAAGCAAGGAGTCGTCATGGGTCGGGCAACCGATTGTCGTCTCACAGAATTGTTCTCGAGCGACTTCCAAAGCGACATTGGCTCCAGAGAGAGCCGAGCAAGGGATATCGAGCTTGTTTTCGATTAATGCTGCAAAAGTGGAGATATCGGTACCGTTGACTTCGACCCCCTTAATAGCAGAGACTGCTCGGGCTCCGGGCGTGATCACTCCAGGAGTCTGGAATTCAAACAATACAGTGTGAAGGCTGTCGGAAAGCAGCGCATGAGAAACTAGTCGGGTCTCTCAGGTTATATCAATTCGATTTACTCACAATTGATGGGGGACAACGAAAACGATTAAACTCGCTCCTTCGACAACCTTCTTCAACTGGCCGACAGCTACCAGGTTTTTGGGCAATTTGATGTCTGGCAAGTACCGCTCATTCTTATGAGTCGTGTTGATGACCTCGGTCAAGTTTCGTCCATGAACCTAGAACATCAAGCTCATAAGCGCACGTAATCATAATAGGAGCATACCATGTAGAACTTACCTGTTTTTCTCGCACCCACATCCTCACTTCTGGTTCAAACTCGTCCGGCCTTGCCGCGATGTTTTCAGCGGCAATCTTAGCCAGAGCAGTACCCCACGATCCTGAACCGACAATGGCGACCTTGTGCTTTCCAGAAGCAAGCGGGGAAGTTGGTAGAGGGGATGCAAGGGGTGACGGAGGTCGAGTGGCAGCTGTCAAGGTATCAACATAGGATGTTAGCAACGTTTCGACGTGACATTTGCGGTCAAACCTAGTCATCTCGATTTCTCCACCTAACGCTAGTTATGAGAAGCACGCAGAGTCTCGTCGGGACTCCTTGCAGGGAGTTTCCAAGGAGTTTCCAAAGCCATGTCTAACAACTCCTCTGCTAGGCAACCCCGGTCGTCTCGAGTTCCCGACCGATAGCCATTTCTATGTTCTGTTCTCCGCTGTTCGCTGCTCCTTCCGCGAAAACACGACAAGACGGCTTTACTTACCAGGTGTTGTGAAGGTTGATGCAATGTTCACGTTGCTCATCTTATCTTCCAGCTGCACTGAAGAGCTCGAAGATACCGATGAAACACCAGGTCGCTGAGGGGTTGGTGCAATGATGTTGGACATGTTGTTTGCCTTCTTCGTTATAGGGTGGTGGGTAGTTGATACAGTGAGTTGGGGCCGATACAAAGTTTGGTTGGATAAGGCGTCGATTGATGTTGGACTAAGATAAGTAGAGATACTACTAATCCCCTAGCGACGGACGAGTAACGTGCTGGCGACTTATAAGAAAAAATGCTTGGTAGCTGGCAATCGTGAAAAGCGCGCAAGGGATAGTCAACGTTCTGACGTCGGAGCACACTATCCGGAACGAGAAAAATAGATGGTGGACTTTTCCCAGCTCTTTTTCCTGCACATTCGGCTCCTAGATACGGTTGAGATATGATCAAAGCTCGGTTACAGCTACGGAAGGGCATAGCGGCTCAGGTGAATGACCGGAGCATTCACAGCTGTGCTTTGGGTTCCGGGTGACCATTAGTGCACAGGGAAACAAATCTATCGTACAGGAAAACGGGGAGCGCTGTGAGATTAGGGGTGCTCGCTCCAACTTTCCTGTCTCTTCGTCATACCCTCACTCTCCCACTTGTCTGCTGGCTGCTGGTTGGCCGAGCCAAGAGAAGTTACCGCCGGTTGGACCGACTGCTAGAACGTCCCCAGGATCGAGGAGCGGCTTCAGGGTCGACACGGCTGCTCACACCAAAAAATTGTTAATCGCCCCTTTTCTCCGCACCGAGATGACGAATGCGAGCTCCCTAGAAAAAGAACTTCCAGGGCGGGAGCAGGCGATTTCTTTTCAAGTTTTTCCGCTGCCTAGTCGGAAATCGCTGTACTCCTCGCTGCGACATCCGAACTGGTTCCCTTCGCGTCATCGCGGCGTCGGAGCTCTGTTAGGTAAGGAAGGGAGCTAATAGCTGATAGGGAAAGAAACACTCCGTCCTTGGAGCGTTTTTTCTTTCTGGCACTGCTCAGCCCCCGACAGGCAGAGCGCTTGGAGCTGCTTGAAACTCGAAGAAGACAGCTAAGACAGCTGTGAAAAGACAAGCTGAATGAAAGCGACCCAACAAGAATCCGTGGCTCGCTATGCGGGAGTATTATCAGCTTTAGATCATCGGAAACCCCTATGACCATGACCCTGACAGCGACCCTGCTAGACCGAGTCCCAGTTTCCTGAGCAGTCTTGAACGCGAAGAATCTGTATCAACTTCGAGCGAGGCTGGACCCCTTTTCACGGACACCTTGTGTCCCCAGCTGCGTCATCACCATTCTTTCCAGAAAAAGCGACGACGCAAGTCACGCAAAATCACTTCTCTTAATCTCATGTCAATTGACCGAAACATCCGATAGACCATGGAGTTGCCGATGAAGCAAACGGAGTGCAAGGAAATATTGGAGGACCTGCTCTTGTCCCGCTGCAAAACTGTCCGACTGCTGTTTAGCTCGTTTGCGCGTTTGCAAGGGGCTCTCCAACGGCTGTGAAATGCAGCGCGATACCCAACGCTAGCTAGCTCTCCAGCTCCGAGCTCTCCAACTCCATTTGACGATTTTATCGCGTAATTCTGCTCCAACTCGCTTGTGCGGCAGAGTTGCCGTCATTTCGCTCGGCGTATTGAGGTACAGCTAGTAAGGAAATTGGGAATTTGCTGAAAGATGCGTTGGCCATCAGCGGAAGAAATGGGTTCCACAGCGGAGTCAGAAGCAGGAAACAGCTTAGGAAACCAGCAGAAAATATTTTTGGTGACTAGGCTCGATTTAACGCCACACTGGAGCGATAGCGGAGCGCGCCGTAGCGTGTTATCCTGAGCTTCGTGCGAGAGCCAAGGCGATTATCTTTCAGATGTCCGACGAGTCCCCACCCATTTGTCACGGTAGTGTTTTTTTATTCGACGTATGCCCTGAGTTCGGCTCGCTCGCCATCGGTACTGCCTGTTCATATAAGTATTCTGCTCGAACAGTATCTCGTTTGCAAGGCTTCAAATCTCTTGTCATCTATAAACGGTATACACCTACCCATACCCACTTGAATCGTATACTTGGTCAACAGCCTATCATCTCCCTCAAGTCAACCACAACAAAATGTCCGTCTTCGCCAAAGAAGCTTTCCAGATGTCTGCTATGCCCTCACCGGTAGAGTCTAGACGGGCTTCTCCAGGCCCTACTGGCGCAGTCACCCCTGCCATGGAACCGTCAGAGACGCCGCATATCGCTGAAATCGACGTCGAGTCTGTTCTCTTTGACGTGAGTATCCCTGGAAATCCGACAAGTGCTGGTCTTGAAGCTGATTATGGCATGTCTTGAACATCTTAGATGGATGGTACATTGATCAACTCATCGCCGGCTGTCGTTGTCGCATGGAAGTTGTTCGCTGAGACGTATCCCCTTGACCTCGACGATATCTTGCATTGTGAGTAGTTCTGCAGGTTATCACACTAGCACTCGAACTTATCATCTGCTTTCTCTTAGCCGCACACGGTATGCGAACTATTGACGTTCTGCGCAAATGGTGCAAGATCGAGGACCCCAAGCTACTAGAGTCCGAAGTCATCCGATTCGAATCTGCCATTCTCGCCGCAGCAGAAGCTGCCGCTGCACGAAGTGGCGCCGGTATCGAAGTTCTTCCAGGTGTCAGGAAGTTGCTCGACGACCTGAGCAGTGAAAAGGACAAGCGAGGTGGCAAGGAAGGATGGGCTATCTGCACTTCGTCAACATTCTTCTACGCAGGGAAGGCTATCCCCATTGCTGGTTTGACAACCCCAAAGGTCTTTGTCACTGCTGAATCCGTGACTAAGGGCAAGCCCGCTCCTGACCGTAAGTATTTTCTCTAGAGTCGCTCGAGGAACTATCGCTTATCATTTGCCATTGTATAGCTTATTTGATGGGAGCTCGAGGTTGTGAAGCATCACCATTCGAGTCGTTGGTTGTAGAAGACGCTCCCACTGGTATTAAGGCCGGTAAAGCTGCTGGATGTCGAGTCCTTGCAACCTGCACCTCGCACACCGCTGAACAGCTCGAGAAGGAAAAGCCCGACTTCCTTGTGGAAGATCTTTCGCACGTCACAGCTAAATGGAACGACGAGACCAAGACTTTCCGACTCATTATCGAACAACCCGTTGGCCGAAAGACCCCTGTCGCTACACCAGATGCCACACCAGTGATCACCCCAGCCATGTCGCGAGCATCATCTTTCGCCTCGCAGATGTCTCGCTCCGAATACTTCAAGCCCTCAGACGACCTGACGGGTGCCGACTCTGTATTTGGTTCGCCCGCTGCTTCAAGGGCCGGCTCTCCTGGTCCCGAAGAAGAGTCCGGTGCTTCTCTATCGCGCAAAGTTAGCTACAAGGGCGTGCCCGGCGGTGTCAGCCTCGACCAGTTCAAGCGTGCTCTCGCTGGATCGACAGATAAGCGACGACCTAGTCTGGCTGCATACACCGAAGCACCTGACCTAACGCAACAGTAATGTCGTTGCGGACGGTTCGGGATCGATTCCCGCTTCACAGTCGCCTATCTCTTGCCTGCCTCCATCGACTTAATATGTATCATACCGTCCCATCACCAACATGTATCATAATTCAACAAACAAAACTGTCATCACGCTTGAACAGCATCAGCATAAATCAAGGTGAAGGCGCAGGTGGATATAGGTTGCCAACCATAGAGTTTCGAACTTGCTGTATCCTTATGATTTTACAATGAATTAGATGAATAGATTGTCTATCAATATTGATGAGGGAAATCTTGTCTGGATACCCAGCCGGTCTTCTCTAGCACGCATCTATGCATATGTTGCCATGCTGTTCCTAGGGTGTGTCCAACAGCTTTACACGCAGCCGCACACGCCCATAGTCCAGAGCAACACCAAAGAAGCCACGCGGTGTCAACCAAAACTTACCTAAGCAAGGCAGCCGGTAGAGTCAGCGCAACCTTACGCAAGACAGCATGCTTCGTACATACTGGCATGGCCCGAACTTCATCATGCAAACTCTTCACACATCCCAATCAGCACGGCAATCGCCCTACAGCCCAGATACGTTACCAGGCACCTGCATATTTCTGTAGCTCTTCATCTCGGGCTCGCGTGGCGCAGAAATCGAACGGAAAGGAAAAGCACTTCGCAGCGGGATAAAGCACCTTGTTACTTACGAAAACCCTTCCGGAATCAGACTCTAGCACGATGGCAGTAGCGGGACTCAAGAGTGAGTTCATTGGTAGATACATCGCCTCAGTCTTCCTGGCGTCGATCCACCACGAACTTCGAGCCGTCAAGCTGACATCGACGTTTCCACGTTCTGCAGCGGTGATAGCACTAGCTGTTGTGCTAGCGATGGGATTTCTGCTCGTAATTCTGTCTTGTGCTCTTTGGGCAAATTGGTTGCCCCTCTTAGTCGGTACGCTCTATTCCTGGGTTTAACACCGCCGTATCGATACTGATCTCTTCCGTACATCCTGTTGCCGATCGTGCATTGTCCGCGATTGCGTCTCAAACCATACTTTGTTCCTGTTATAACGCAAACAGCATTCACTTTCCTACTTGCTCCGATTCCAAATTCTATCTGCTCAAGATGTGCAGGCGCAGATGACATTTCTCCAGAATACAATTCGTAAGTTGAATAAACCTAACATCTCAGGGACGCCGCGCTCGAACATTGGTCAACCGCTAACGTTCGATATTCTTCATCCTTGCCTTGGTTTCCATTTACGATCGCAATCTTTTCATGGTCACTCTCTTTGACTGCCTCACGAATTCACGATAATCGTCACCTGTCAACAGCGCATACACCGACTTTGGCCATTTCCTGACCGGCACACTTGTCGTTGCCGGATTCGCAATGCCGTTAATATTTCAACACGCGCAGATCATTGAGCCGGCTGCGTGCTGGATGTCCATCGCCGGCGGTAGCTTGGTATACGGCACCATCTTGGTTTACGCTGGAGCGTTCTCCGAGGGTCATTCCGACGACTTTTAGGGGTCGTGTTTAAGGTCAAGACAGCAAGCGGTCGCTCCGTTACCAAATGATCTGCGTTGAAGCCGTTCGCGGATGGCAAGATTAGAAGGCAGAAGGATGGATGCAACTAAGGAGCCGCGGTCAGAAAGGTGGCTGTGCTCGCGATTTCCGAAAGTGACTGTCAGTTCCTCTTGGGAGATCTGTAGTTGGTCGAGCGTCTGTTAAGGTTGTATCACGTATTTTCATGTCATGGCGCCCAAGAGTCATGTTCGAGTATTGGGGTACAGGAAGACGGGGAGCAGCTCTGGTTGACCAACTGATTGACCAGAGTGAGCTGAGCTGACACCACGGGACCTGATGACGAATACTTGATGGCGACAATCGAGAAACGGGAAATCATCACTCCTGTTTTTCTGAATCAATCGCTTCATAGCGCATTCATGCACGAGAGATCTATCTCTAGCCAGCGATCGTCTCTAAGATAGCTCTCCTGGACATATATTCTCTTCAACAGATGGTAGGACTCAGTGCACCCCTAAAGGCGACAGATGGTCCCTTAGTCTGGGTACGCATACAGGGTGGTCAATCGGCGTGTGGGCTGAATTGAGTCTTAGCTGATTTCCTGTGGGACTCGTGTGTAGGTAGATTGTGAGGTAAGTACTGTTCTCTGCTATCTTCACTCCATGTCAGAAGTTATCGACCGACAATGTTAAGATCATTTGTTAACACAGATGACAGGTGAGCTTTGGCTTCCAACAACGTTGTGCAAAGACTCAATCTTCCTCTCAACAGGTCTGGATGAAGAGACGGATGTCATTATCGAGATCGCAGTTATCATCACCAACGGCAACCTCGAGCCCGTCGATGACGGAATAGAATATGTGATCAAGACGGATAAGGAAGTCTTGGACAAGTATGTTGGCTCTTTTTTCATGCCTCTCCACCACGAAGCTGACTCGAACCGAAGAATGGGAGAATGGTGCACAAAGCAGCATGGCGTAAGCTCTTGTCCGGATAAAACCAAAGGGTTAAATGCTCACCGTCAGGATATGTAGGAATCGGGTTTGACAGCATCGTGCATTGCTTCACCCTACACCTATCAGCAGGTCTCTGACGAGATCCTGGCATACGTCAAAAAATGGGTACCGGACGAGCGGGTTGGCATCCTAGGTAAGCATTAGTAACACAGTGTCACTGCTGGGTACGCGGCATCTTATCATCGCCGTCTTTAGCTGGCAGCTCCGTCCATGCCGATAAGCGGTACCTACGATATTTGGGTTTCATGTACTACAAGCGTATCTTATGTTTTCTCCATCTTTAGGTTCCTGGCGAAAGGAATGCCCGAATTAGACGCTCATCTGCACTATCGCATTGTCGGTACGTTTGTTCCTTGCTCTATCGGTCATGTGAGCAGGTTGGACTGGTCGATAACTCATTTCCTCCTTTCGCTAGACGTTAGCTCTATTAAGGTAGGTACTTCATGACACAGCTGCTCAGGCATCACGCAGGACTCTATATACTTATGACTGCGCTCTTCAGGAACTGGCCAAACGTTGGTATCCGGGTGATGTAGCCCGCCGAGCAGAGAAGAACAAGGAGAGATTCATTTCACATCGGTAAGCTGTTTGCCACCTCTATCTCGCCACTCCTGGTTATTAATCGATGCCTTGTAGCGCCTTGGATGATATTCGTGCTAGCATAAAAGGTATGTCTGCATCGACAAATGTCGGCACTTTCTGCTCGCATCCCGAGCGTAGGTTTTATGGCTTCTGATTTCTGCTGCATCCTATTTCGTATCATCTTAGAGTTAGAGACCTACCGACGTGATATCTTCGTCTCTCGTGAGGACTATGTGAAGAAGCACAATATCAAGAAAGTTTAGAACTGCGAGGCGCTCGTTGGTTTCAGTGTTTGGCCTTTCTCGTTATATTAGAAGTCAGGGTTCACATACCAATCTTTTCATGAATCGGACATTCTGTGTGCGAAAAGGCTTCCATCATTCTTGGGCCGCAATCAGCAGGAGTTTCGCGATGTCGGTTGACAATGTTTTCGTGAGATTTATATCAGTGCTTCGGGAGTGCTGAGAACTCCAGCATCGTTGTCTCAGGAGTACTTCGTGTGCGATATTCCTTAGTGGAAATGCGACTTGAAGTGTTCTTACTCACAGCAGTTAGCTCGAGAGGGGAGCAGCTGCAAAGATAACAGATTTATAAATTTCCCTCCTTCCGGTACGAATGCTGTTTCTTTGATCTGAGTAGTCTGCAAAGTCACACTTATACAACATCCTTCGTAGTACAACGGCTAGTATATCCGCTTTTCAAGCAGCTTGTCTGTAAGATCGCGGGCGACCGGGGTTCGACTCCCCGCGGGGGAATACCTTTTTGCATTTTGGCACCCCAGAGAACCTTTTTTGCGATTACCGTTGCTCATTGTCTTCACGCTTGCTTTCCTGTACAGATAGTCCCGCCCGTCATGCCTTTTGCAGGTCCGCCTCCTGTGAGTCTCGCAGATAGGCTATTTCCAATTGTCAAATGCGGTTTGCCGAGGAAAGGTCACTCGTCACCTCTTGCAGCTAAACCTGCCCCGCTTGGTGACGTAAGATCGCCATTTTTGGAGTATCTTCACACAAAATAAATGAAATGCTGCTTCCTCCGGTTGCAATCACCGTTGTTGGCGTTTCTCTTTGACTTCATACAGTCTCGATGTCCGCATCACCGCTAAGCATCTCCTCCAAGGTTCAGCTTCCAGAAGATATCCGGATCCCGCAACTCGGATTCGGCGTCTACCTCTCCCCAGCAGAACGTACGACCGCGTCGGTCACGCACGCTCTCCATGCTGGCTACCGACACATCGATACGGCGCAGATCTATCGCAACGAGAAACAAGTTGGAGACGCCGTACGACTGTTCTTGGAGGAGAACAAGAATCAAGTGTGCCGTCAGGACATCTGGATCACGACGAAGTTGAGGGACGAGAAGGGGAGACTGCCGAAGAAGCTGGATAATGTACCGCAGCTGTTAACGGAGAGTGTGGATGTGATTTGCGGGAGTGGTGAGATGGAGGGATATGTGGATCTGTTCTTGATCCATTCTCCCTATGCGGGCGTGGACGGACGTAGAATTCAGTGGCAGGCATTGGAAGACCTGAAGAAGGCGGGCAAGGTCAGAGCTATTGGAGTCAGCAATTAGTGAGTAGGCAGTCCTCGATTATGTATTCGTATCAAGAGGATTATCTTTCAGAAAATCTCATCAGATAGTAATGTTTCTTTTCTTTCTGTACAGCGGGGTACGACACTTGCAAGAACTCAAGACATATGCTAGGCAGCCTATCGCCGTGAACCAGATAGAGGTAGGTAGCTTGTCGTTCCGCGTTTCCCGTTATTTGTTCCACTTGATTGAATCACTTCTGCAATACTGAATAGCTTCACCCTTGGTGTCAAGTACGTATGGCGGGTCTCTCCATGAAGTGACCAATCCTTCTGATGAGTACGTCCTGCATCCCTGTTGGTTTGGCAGCAAAGAGAAATCGTGGCCTTCTGTCGCAAGAATGGGATAGCGCTCGAGGCTTATAGCCCACTAGCTCAGGGTAAAAGAAAAGAAGATCCCGTGTTGAGGGAGATTGCGGAAGAGGTGAACAGACCCTGGGCTCAAGTCCTCATCCGATGGTCATTACAGCATGGGTACGTCGGCAATTGTCGCATCGCTATCCGCACCGACAGACCTTTGGCCGACTTTCGCTACCCAGGTTCATCCCGCTCCCCAAATCTGACACGCCAGAGAGGATAGTGTCTAACAAGGAGGTATATGACTTTGCGTTGTCGGCGTCGCAAATGGCAAGGCTAGATAGCTTGGAAGAGGACGACCATGTGTGTTGGAATCCGACGGAATGCCCGTAGGGTCACGTGCCCCCGCCTTATAAATAGCACCGGGCGCGCTGACGGGACACAGCCGCGAGACACAAACAACAAAGCTTGGCCCCGGATTCGCTTGTCAGCCTATATAATTCCTGAGAGTTATTAACGATCAGATTCAGTATCTTTGTTTCCTTCCCGTCGTCTGCTCCCCTTCTCACGTACAATGCCATCCACTCTTCGTCTCTCCCTCTCCGCTTCTGCAGCCCTCGTGGCCTGGTTGGCGTCCTCCGTTGCGCCGGCTCATGCAAAACCCTGCGTCCAGTTCGACGCCAGCTGGAACCTATATGCCTTTGGCGGGAGTGAGGATGTTAGCTTGGGACAGAACACTACGTGGGGATGTGAGTAGATTCCTCCTAGACTGGTGTGGCGAGATGCAGAGTCTTTGCGTCATGGAGGATGTGGACGAATGCGTGGTAGTTTCGCGCCGATCATCTCGGATGTTTTACTGATGCTCTCCTTACACAGCTCCCTCTGCCTCTCCCTTAACCACCACTGGGCGGCCGTAAGTTTATCGAACGTTCGTCAAACGACATACAAGGGGCTGATCCGATGGTTTGCATACAGGCCCTGGACAGGTAACAATACCCAATGCTTTTTGTCACAATTCAACAATGCCATGTATGTGCTGAATGCAGACGCTTCGAATCCTTCGGTAAGTGATCGGGCTCTACGTTACTCTGAGGTGCTGCTCCCGTCGACTGACGTACTTTGATGCGTCTTCAGGACATTTATGTGTTCAACTTTGATGCCAAGTCATGGTCGAAACAGTCTACCTCCTCGGCACCTGGTTCGTTAACAAAAACTACGAAAGGTGATGCAAAAACTGATTGCAATCATATTTCGGAACTTCAGACCTTTCCACCGGTACCTCGATCCTTGACCACGATACCAATGTCTTCTTCACACTTCCCTCTGGCTCGTCCGCCTCACTGTACCAGCTGGATCTCGGCACGATCACGAAGACCGCCTCCAGCAGCGCGGCTGCATGGGAAGCAGTATCCAGCACAAGTTTCCAGCAGGGTGGACAAGGTGTGGTGATGGCCGAGGCGAGCAACCATATCAGTGAGTTTTGAGCGGTGTGTCGATGGGCGCGATGTTCGTTATCCGGAAAGGAGAGCTGACCTTTGTGCTCATTCTTTCGGTCTTCCTTTCTAGACTTCTTCAATGTACCAAACAACCCCGCCGGATCGACGTCAATGTTTGTCATTCATTGTAAGTGGACGGCACTCGTGTCTTTACCGCCAATCAATGTAACTGTTTAAAACCATATCTCACTCTGTTATGCCTGTTTCCTCTAGACTCCTATTTCCAGCCCGACGCGGTCACATACAAGACGGTCAACAATGCTGCCGCCAACTTCCCCACACAGCATGGTAAAGCCATCCCCGTTCCTGCAGGCGACAACAGTGTGAATATTCCATCTCCCCATTGCTATGTAGTCTAACCATTAGCTGACACATAACCTAATCCCCGCTCACTTTCGTCGTGATCATATGTCTGCATGGAATAGGCGAACGATGTCATGGTGTTTGTTCCTGATGACTTTTCAAACTCCTACGTTGTAACCCATTGGACCAGTCCCTCCACAGCCGGTCAGGTAAGCCCGCACGGACCAGCTAAATTGGGACCGTTCTCTACGCTAATATTTTGCCATAAACTACCTTCAGACCTCGGATGCCCCGGCTGGTATTTCCAACTACATCAACTCGACTCAGACTTTCTCTGCGCCCACCTCTCACGATGTTGATTCATCATACGCTGCATCTGATACGGCCATGGTCCAGATCGACTCTACCGGCGCCTTGTACTATGTTACTGGAGCATTCGGCAACGGATGGGAGGTGCCCAGTGGTCTTTCGTGGAAGAAACTAGGATACACGTTGGCCGGCGTTTCGGGATCCAACACTTCCTCGACCGCTGCCTCTTCCTCATCGTCATCCGCTGCTGCTACTAGTTCCGGTTCGGCATCGAGCAGAACGCAATCCGCTTCGAGAACAGCCTCGGGCGGTGCTTCGACGGGATCTGCTGCTGCGTCCGCTTCTCCATCCACCAAAACCAGCGGAGCTCTTCGTTCGTTCACCGGCGTGGATGTCGCTCTTGTTTCCATGGCGTTGTCTTGTTTCGGTTTAGCTTTGGCATTATAAGCGAGGGGATCACAACGGATCAAGGCCCAGTATGATTGGCCTGTTACGCTTCTCCTCCGCTGTGTAGTACGTTGATGCATCCACATTCTTTACGGCATGTTATATACTCTATATTGCGAAATTCGTTCGGTCTTCACGCGAGTTTCCGACACCTCAGGTTGACGCGATTGACATAGCTTGTGAAAGTTCTTACGGATGATCCAGGCCGAATCGGCTCTTCTCTCAAAAGTGCGATATCATAATTTTGAACGACGTTCTCCGAAAGGTACGGGAAAAGAATGAGAACGAAGTGATTGGCACTTCAAAGTGTACGTAGCATGCTGCACTAAAACTATTGTGCCGCCGGTCAAGGATTACATAATTACATACTGATTATTATATTCATTGAACCTCGCCGTTCACATGTTACATTCAAAGTACCCCAGGGATGGCTATCCAGCGACCGCCGGGTCGTCCAGAGTTTCGCCAAGCGTCACCGAATCTTTCCTCGTACCATCCTGCTGCACGAATGGCTCGAGGGTACATGGCAGTGAGCTCGGCAACAAGAAACATGTAGGGCGGAGTTAATAGCTTAGAAGGAAATGGTAGATTTGCCATCAACCGGATAAAGCTGTTGCGTAACTTCGCCACGACGGACGAAGGCGAAGTAGATACGGATGCGAGTAGGAGGGCCGATGGCGGTGAGGCGATAAATAGGTTTGGACTTATCAAGATTGAATAGCAGAGCCATTCAAACCTGATCGAGATTGGATATCGCCTTGTTAACATGCTCCTCTGTGACTGTTCCGTCGGAATGCGGGCACAACTCACCATTCACAAAAGTAGTTGGGAAAGGTCAAGAAATAGAAAAAACCGCCTTGGGGGATCTTGTACGAATCATCTTCCTGCCCACCTGTCCTTTTTTGAGTATCATCCGACGTTCCTGCCTGCTGATCTATCTGTTCAGCGGTAGCTTTGCTTTTTCCCTTGCGGATTTTAGAGTATCGGCTGATACCAAAGGTCTTGAGCCAGAAAGACGGCGCTCGGAGATCATGAAGAAGTTCGTCGTGGTAAACTAGAGAAAACGGAGAAACGCGTCAGACGGTTATGTGGTGGAATGCATGTCGAAATATGGAAGAGGTAAGCTACTGACCGTTGCCCAGGAAACCGAGAAGCCAACCGAATGAGCAAATCCAGAATCGAGGAGTCTGGAAGGCATTTTCCGGTAGTGGATTGGAAGCAATGAAGCTGCCTGATCCGCTCAAGACGGTAAGCCGTGAGTCGTACCAGATCAGCTGGAAACAGAACATACCAATCATGTAACCGTTTAGCAAGTTGAAGAAAACCGATGCGCTCGTCACCCAGATATGCTGTGGGTTCCTCTTGGGCGCAAGCAGGAGGGGTGAGATCACCGCCCGATGCGCATAGTGAATGAGAAAGAGTGACTGTTTAGGTGAGACAAGATCGCATAAGTGATATCATTCCGGACCACTGGCAGTACAGGGAGAGACTCTGTGCGTACTGCGGCGAACAACGTAGGCCTAGAGAGGCTCGAGAATCCCGTGGATCGTAATACAGTTGTAGTAAACGTGATGGGCTAGATATATAGAGAACAAGTTGATCTACCAAATACACCCAGGTCAGTTCAACCGTTGTATACTCACAGAAACGATCTCCATAAATGCCCATGCCAGATTGCCATCGAGATCTCCCCATGCTCTCTTCCCCTCTCTCCCCCTCTGCTGGTTGTACGCGAATCTCCCCCATGGAGCATCCATGTACAAGAGAGTGACGGGCGAGTGAAGCGGAAAGAGGTGGTAGAGCTTTAAGAGGGAATAGAACAACGGCGTGAAGGAGTATGCCGCGGAAGTGATGGCAGAGAAGAACATGTTGGGAGCAATATCCTCAATACTCAAGTGAGTTGGTGAGACTGCTGCTTCAAAGGATACTTCGCTCTTTCCGACGCATAAACGATAAATTATCGACTCCATCAGAAATTCAGATCGATATTCCACTTCGATCATGTTCGGAATGGTGACGTCACTACAACCCCTCTCGTATCGCCTCTGCCGCTGCTTCCTCATCTCCCGCCCCCACGTCGCCCGTCGCCATCACACTAGCAATGGCAGACGCCAGCTTGGGATGCAGGTCTCTTGCACAAGTGAACGCTCGCATAGCTTTCACGCGGTCCCCGAGAAGGCGATAGAGCTTTCCCAAAAGGAACATGATGCTCGCTTCGGTAGAGCATGTTTTGGACAAGTCTTCCAGCAACGGTAACGCTTTCTGTAATTGGGAGGCCCATCAGGCCATTCAGCGTGATGTCTAACGATAGGGAGCATGCCGCCAGGAACTCACCTTGTACTGCTTCAACCCGATCATCACTCGCACTTTTCGGAACCTTGCCATTTTGTTATCAGGCGAAATCTCCAAAGCCTTTTCGTACACCTCTAGTGCCTTGCCCAGATTTCCCCTCTTTTCCACAATCTTACGATCAAGATAAGATACAGAGATACATGAATACACTTCGATTTCGAACTCCAGCTCAAAGTACTTACTGTTCCGACACAGCAGTACAATACCACATTCGACGGATTGATTTCCAAAGCCCGACGGAAGTGGTACTCTGCGTATCGTGTTTTCCCCATCTTTTGATACACTCTTCCCAGTCCAAACCTACATATAGACATCAGCTCAGTCGCAATAAGCTTCGATCCTCATGTCCGCCTACTTGTTCCAACTTACCACGCGTGATAGTGCCTGATATCAGCTCTGATACCCAGCTGATAATGCGCAATGGCGCGATCATATTCATCCATCTCTAAAGCCTCGTAGGCCGCCAGCGTATAGGTGTACGCATTGTCAGGCCGGATGGCGCTTCCACGCTTGAAACATCTCAATGCTTCTTCATGGTCGCCTTGCAGCGCGAATCCGTTGCCCGCAGCCAACCATGGCTCAGCGGCTTCCCTGCTTACTGCCATCAGTTGTTGAGCAAGACCGGAAAGGCCAGTACGGTCCTCAAGATGCCAAAGCACTGTGGAATACCATTCCATGCCTTCTAGACGATATGGTTCGATTCGCCGGAGATGCTCGTATGAGGTGTTTGCCTGATCCGGAAGACGTTTGGGATACAGAGTAAGTCGCACGGGGAAGGAGGATAACGTCCATACGCAACCACCTACGTTTCGATAATCTGCCAGTTCGTAGTGACATTTCGCGTACAAAGCAGTAGCCCATGCGCCCCTCCTTAGCTGTGCCGGCAAGGTATTCAGTATACTGATTGCACGCTTGCAATTATAGTTGGAGGATTCATGATAAGCGGCTGCACATCGTTGAACGATTCGCAAGAGCCACAAGTCTGCTGTTCGTTGCTGATATTGCTCGAAAGCAGTCTCGCTGTCGATTCCGGCAAAATCGCTTGCTTCAGGCTGTTCCCTAAGGCCGGAAAGGAATCGACTGGCGGGCATTTTGTGGAAGAGCTCGGGTGTCTGTGACGCAGATTTTAGGTAACGTCGGTTGATCTGTGAAGGACAAAGTGATGCTTACAACATTAGGTTCCGGATGCGTATGCGCATCCCTTATCCTAGTGCTCCTCCGCAGGTGTTTGTCATTCTCAGGATCCTCGAACTGGTATTATAGGTAACACGATTAAAGTCATTTCATACATCAACAAGTCGGACGCTGGGAATGCCATATTCAACGAAATCACATACGCGTTCTGCCAATGCTTTGCCACTAGCATTCCTCCCGGTCGCATTTCTCGGCTTATTTTTCTTCTCAAATGCTTTGTTGCTCGTAGTTGATGTCTCGAATTGTGCCATGGCGCCTACAGCGTCGGAAAACATGTTTGCATTCCTCGGTCTCTTGAGCGCTGGAGGTTTCCCGATCCCAGGCTCGTAAGGGGCTGCCGAGAGGTCTCTACCAGTTTGAGGTGGGGTGCTGACAGGTCGTGCTGTAGGAAACAGTCTGCTAGCGATGGAAGGCAACTCCAAGGGATGAGTCGTCGAAGAAGGGACTCTGCGTTCGCCGGCAGACCCATTTGAGAATAGAGTGCTTGGAAGAGCGCTGTCGGATTGGGAGAACGTGAGATCAGGGAAAGACATGTCGTCTATTGAAGGAGATAATCTAGTAATGGGTCATGCAGATCGCTCTTAGCATGCGTTTTTTGATGCTCGACAGCACTGATAGTTACACGGCCACTCACCTGCCATATCCTCTGGAAACCTTGGACTGCACAGGTGGCGGGCCGCGCGCAGCCCGTCTCTCTTGCATATACTGATGACCTGGTTGCGTCTCCGTATTCGGCATATTTACGGGCGTAGCATAGCTTCCGCTAGGCCCTGCCATGGTCCGTATACTCATTCCCGATAGAGCCCCGGAAGCAAGGCCCAAAAGCGTTGCCTTCTTAGCTGGACTCGTAGACGGTAAAGGACTCATTCTTCGTACCCCTGAAGCAGAGCTTGCTGTTGTGGTTGTAAATGATGTGCTGGAATTATTTTCGGTGGGAGGTGATGAGGGTATGGAGGGTGACCTCGTATTCGTATTGGGAGCTTCTGAGAATTGTTGGAGTCCGCCTTTGCTGTTTAGATGTCTCGCTTCTGGAAGGAGATCGAACGGGAACGGAAGCAGCGGGAGATCAACGTTGTCGTCGCTGAATGGTGCAAATGTTTGCTTTCCTCCTATTTAAGAGGTCACGTTGAAAGACGAGTATGAGAAAGCAAAGCGTATGAGCACGATGGAATCCGGATCATCGTCGAGCATGCTACTCGCCGAAGTCGCACATCCCTCTCCAAGCTTCCCACAGCCACGGATCGTTCCTTAGGGCCGTTTCGTAGTATTTGATTGCATCAGGTTGCCTATATTCTTCCTTCTCCCCATTGGACTCCACGTTCCGAGCCACAGCCGACGACTTGGACATCCGTTCATGATTGGCTTGAGCGGATAATTGAGCTAGAAGGAGCGCGGAGGGCAGCGGAAACGATGCCGGTTTTGCGAGCGTGATACTGAGTTCTGCAGAGGCAGGACTTTTTGATCAATATACGGGGACTTCGCATAACAGAAAGGTATAGCTTACCGGGATCTTGATTCGCCTTTGCTGTGTTTTCATGTGCAATTTTGAGGATCCTTCTTCCCTCCTCATATCTACCTAGAGATTGACATGCTTCCGCGACGATCATAGCGCATTCTAGACACGTCTGATGGTTCCTCTGCAATCGTTCTCGACTTCCATCGAACGGGACAAGTGCTGCAATCTCGTTGTCGTAATCTCGATTCACATTGCTCATTTTACGTTTCCCCCTCCGTTTGCTCGCTTCGTCGTAGTACACCCTATCCCGAGTCAGATGTATCGCCGAATAATACTCTTTCGCTCCAATATGTATCCATGCTCGGAGGTGGATCGCTAGATGAGGATGGACCTTCATTTTCTTGATACTGATAGGCTGGTCGCGAGGGGTCAAACCTTCTGGGCCCGCCCGGGGCAGGAGATGGCCGTCATCTTCTGGGTCCTCTTGAATCGATGCGGCAACTGATTTCCCTTTTCCTTTCGTACCCACTTTTCCGTACGCTGGTTCCTTGGCAGTACATGGAATGCCATTGCGTGAACTTCCACTCGGATCAAGACAGCCAACACCGAGTTCGATCCCCTTGAGCAAGTCTTCAGCGAAGAGGTCATGCAGTATATTGGCATAGAATGAAGAAGTTTCGAGGGGAGAGTTGTAGCATATTGAGAGCAGCCGGCGCAGGACGTGGTATGGTGATTGGGGGGAAGACATCCGTTGTTCGACTGCGGGAATGCCTAGCTATCTTGACGTCGGCTAGCTAGAGGGGAGATAGGGGGGATTTGGACGGCGGTCACAAGACCGAAAGATGGCCTTGAGCAGCCCCAGTATTTAGTGCTTGCAGGTCGTTGTTATTCATTTGATGAGCCGTCTTTTGTTTATTTTAGGTTCGTTGATTACAGCTCATTCAGCACACAGCTTCGTCATCGTGCACATCGTCTTGTGGTGTCGTTCTTCGTTGCCATCAGTTTTGGTCATGACCGTAGCACATACAATCATACCCACCCCCGCATCAGCATCTACAGCAAAGGCGCTCACTGATTATACGGAAGAATTAGAGGTTAGCGGTGGATTGTTCTCAATTTATCATGCCTCAGGGTAAGTTCACACCGTCATTCCGTTCCTCAGCCACCGTATTCATTTCAGCAGTTGTCTCCCGTCCGCAATCAGTGGACATCAAGCATGCCGGAAAGGCCTACAAGGTCGAGTTCGATACCAGTAAACCTGCCACGGATTTCAAGGATGCGATCTACCAAGTTACCGGTGTTCCCTCGGATCGGATGAAGGTCATGATCGCTTCCAAACTTCTCAAGGACACTGATGATTTATCCAAATTCGCCATCAAACCTGGACAAGTCGTTACTGTGATCGGTACCGCGGGTCCTCTACCTAGTGCTCCAAGCAAACCCGTCGTATTCCTGGAGGATATGCCGGAGTCTCAATTGGCCGCAATCCGTCCACCGTTGGGTCTTCAGAATCTTGGAAACACCTGCTACATGAATGCCTCGCTTCAAGCTATCCGGACCATCCCTGAGTTGGACTCGGCGCTTCGAGAATATCGTAGCAGTGGCCCCTCAGGGGCTGACAAGGATGCCGCATTCACGCAATCGCTGAAGACGTTGTTTGGAACTATGAGGGAGAAGACGGTTTCGCAGGACTACGTGGTGCCGCTGCTACCACTGACGTCGTTGAGACAGGTTGCACCTCAGTTTCAGGAGCAAGATCAGCATGGGGGCTATGCTCAGCAAGGTACGTGTTGTCCCTTTGGTATGGCGTTTCACATCACGGCTGACAGTGACGACGGTTCCATCACGCCTAGACGCCGACGAGATGTGGACGCAAACCATCTCGAGTCTCCATCATGCACTCCGGCCTGCAGGAAGCTCGAAATCCTTCGTCGATCAATACCTCAGTGCCGATTTGCAGCAGACGTAAGTCTTGGGTACAAATTTGACGTGTTTGACAACTGGGTATTAATCTGTCAGACGGTTGGTTCTCTCAGATTGACATGTGATGAAGCCCCCGAAGAGCCACCTACAACCAAAGTGGATAGAGTTCTGAAGCTTGACTGTAACATTAGCATTGAGACAAACCACTTGATGACCGGTATCAAGGATGTGAGTGCTCTATTTTCCATTCGCTTCTCTTGTCGATTGACTAGTTCTAACGAATTCGCTTTTTTTGGTTTGTTTTATAGAGCTTTGATCAGAAGATCGAGAAGAATAGCCCCTCATTGGGCCGAACAGCTGTGTATACACAGTACGTGGTATCATTCTACACCTCTGCAGTGCAGAGTTTCTGACTGGTTGCTGCCTTTTAGAAAATCTCGACTCTCTAGACTTCCAACCAACCTGACGATTCGTGAGTGATCGCGTCTAGTTTATTGATCACATCTGCACCACAATGCTCAACGGGCCGCCCTTGAATATCGCTATAGATATGGTTCGATTCTACTGGAGAGCAGATATCCAGTATGTATAAACATGGCCCTTCGCTGGATACAGATCCAAGCTTAACTCTCCGTGTCTTGCGTTTAGGAAAAAGGCGAAAATCATGCGCAGAGTAGAGTTTCCCTTTGAGCTGGATGTATTCGATCTTGTAGGTTGCGCGACCGATCACCTGCCTCCGACTTTCCCTTGTATAAACTTTGACTATTTTCCTAGCTTTCGGACGACTTGAAAAAACTAGTCACTCCTATCCGGGACGCTGTGCGTGAAAGTCAGAAGGCGAAGGAAGATCGCGCAAAGATCCGACGAAGAACCCACAAGGTCAAAAGGACGCCTACCGCTCCTACCGCAGGCTCGAATAGCGATGCTGGCTCAGGCTCTGTAACTCCCATGGAAGTCGACAAGTTGGAAGATGAGGGGACCGTCCAGCAGCGGGAACGGGAGAAGATTCAGGAGCTTACCAAGCAGACAGTCGGTGAAGAGAACATGCAGCCGGGCACGAATTGGAGTGGCTTGTACGAACTGAGTGGTGAGTATGGTCCTCCATATGCCAAGTCTATCGAATTACTCGCTTTCATTTCTGACGTTGAAACTTTGCATGATAAGCTATCGTAACCCACAAAGGGCCATCCGCCGACTCTGGTAAGCATTCTGC
This sequence comes from Naganishia cerealis, assembly GCA_030039265.1. Taxonomy (NCBI): domain Eukaryota; kingdom Fungi; phylum Basidiomycota; class Tremellomycetes; order Filobasidiales; family Filobasidiaceae; genus Naganishia; species Naganishia cerealis. The sequence continues at coordinate 25,850 of JASBWR010000113.1, read as the reverse complement.
TGAAAAACTTCTTTAGACGTCACCACTTATCCATCATCGTTAGGCCACTATATCGCTTGGGCAAGACAAGAACCCCGAGACGATGTCATTCCCGGTGAGGAAGACTGGTACAAATTCGACGGTAAGCTATTCCGTCCTTGAGGATGTGTTCCTCTGTACGTTGCTCATGTGATACTTAATCGACAGATGACAAGGTCTCAATCGTCAAGAAGGATAAAATCCAGGCACTTGCCGGTGGAGGGGAGGATAGCGTGGCGTACATTATGCTGTATCGGGCTGTTGTTGTGTAGACTAGACTGGCCGCAATTGGTTGTAGCCTGCATAAGAAAAGATCCTCGGATAACTCTTTATGATTTATGCTGAAGGGACAAGGAGAGGTCGAAATTCTGTGTGCTACGAGACTACAACGTAGCAGATGGATGTCGCTCTTAACCAGCAATTTGTAGCTCAGCTTTGAATCCTCTGTTATTATTTAACCTGCTGACTAACACTACCAACCGCAGAGCGTTCGATCGCAGCCAACGCCGTGCTGCTCTGAGACAGTCTGAGGTGTCCAAAGAGCTGTTCGAAGTGCCGGCGACAGTAAATCCCAACGGCCATGCCGTTCCCCAATATCAAAAACGTTGTACATCGGTCTGGTTAATCGGTCGGTGTGCAAACCAATGGCAGCAGACGGATTGTCTCAACAACGGCAAGTGGGCCCGGCGGCGCCCAGAAGTCCCAGTCCGACGGGTTCACATGCCAGTCGGAATTCCTTGGTTCGTCCAGCATTGAGTTATGCTCACTCATCAGGTAAGAGCTCGACGGATTCTCGTGGCCATTGTCTTATTCTCTTACAATCTTCACCTGTCAATCTTTGCAGATCCCCTGCTGGAACTCGATCCACCGGAGCACTTGACGTCCAATCGGTCGGCATGGCACCGCATACTACACACTCGACAATATCCCCGCAAGTTGTTGTTGCCGCTCATGTGTCTTAGCATCTGCCTGAACGCTATCACCACGAACGGCGTGTATGCATGGCCGCAATACGGTCCGGTTGTGATTGAGAAGCTGGGAATGACGGTGACTCAGGGTCAGACGATTGTTCTGGGCGGTATATGCGGGACGTACTTGATGGCTGCTCCCGTTGGGAGGCTCTGTGATGTCAAGGGACCTAGATTGTAGGCCCAATTTTGGTAGATACCTCACTCCTGATTTGCCTTGCTTACGATTTATGATAGCGCTTCAACATTATCGGCCATTCTCTCTTTCTTGGGCTACCAAGGCTTTGCCTATATTCTCGCTCGAGGTTCCGTTCCGTTTGTGCAACCCGATGAATACAACCCAAACCTCGATAAGCAAGCCACACCGGTAGTCCTCGCGATCGCCTATTTCCTGGTAGGAGCAGCGGCGATTGGATCCTACTTTTCGGTCTTGACAACCGCGACGTTGAACTTCCCCAAGTATCCGACTCTGGCTCTCAGTGTACCTCTCAGCTTCCTCGGCTTGAGCAGTCTATTTCTGAGCAGTCTTGGACGGATCCACTGGTTTCAAGACGAACTGTTGGGCGATGAACACGGGACGGAGCTCAATCCTGTGAAATTCCTTCGTATGCTCGGATTCATGATCCCTATCGTCAACATATTCTCTGCAATGTTTCTAATCGTTATACCTCCCTCAATCCCGGAAGATTTACTCCCCGAGGAGGACCTGGATCCAGCGTTTATCGAGGACATGGAGGCGAGCGGAAACCAAGCGACTGCCCATGAAGAAAATGATGTGGATGATGATATGGAACGCCCAGACCTGTCCAGATCGTTCATGTCCTATCGATCGGCAGTTTCCGAGGATCTTCGCCATCTTACGGAACGAACGCCATTGTTGATCGGGGGGCCTGAAGCACTCTATGCTGCGGTGAGGGAGGAAGAAGGAATACCCTCACCGAGAAGCCGATCCCATTCAAAGGCTTCATCGCACCGTGCGCCGCTGCGCACAGACATACTCTCAGGAATGCGAGATGTCAATGTTCTCGAAAGCCAGACGGAGGAAGTGAGAGCCCACGAGCATACGCACTGGAACACCAAAATGTTGTTAAAGAACAAGGGGCTTTGGGGTTTTGGTGTCATCCTTGTTCTAGCTATTGGACCGGTCAGTGAATCCCTCGTTCGAATCGTACTGTGTACTGACAATCAAGATATAGGCCGAAATGACACTGACAAGTATCGGCTCCATTCTCGACTCGATCCTGGCATCTCATTCCCGTAAACACCCCAACGTGCTATCCGACTTCTTTGTTTTGCAAGGCTCGAACCCAGCTCGACTGTTGACTACTGCATCCTCGAAATCAACCGCGCTTGCGCTTCGTTCGAAACATATTCTTTTCCTCTCCATCTCCTCGACACTGGCCCGACTGATCGTCGGCGCTGCGGCGGATTACCTTTCCCCCATAGTCATCTCCCATTCCGAAGAGCGGCGGCGAAGGATAGGCGCCAAGCGATCCACGTTGACAGTGCTATGCATGGCTATCGAGACGGCCGTCTTTGTGTATGCTGCAGCGGCGCTTGAGACAGAGAAGGGCTTGACGGTACTCAGCCTAGGGATAGGAGCAATGTACGGAGCCATCTTCACGTTGACGTGAGTCTGGATTTGTCATCTTGAGAAAATGCCCTCCGTCTGATCGAACCCTACTTCAGACCTGCCATCACGAGCAAACACTTTGGACCAGCTCATTTCGGGTTGTCATGGGGCATGCTGTCGGTGAGTTTCTGTGGTTCAGAGATTGGGTTGATTCGAAAGTCCTGACCATGTGGGTTTATGCAGTACTTTTCCGCGTTTGGGTCTGTCTTGTATTCCGTGAGTGGTACAGGAGTAGATATCATCTATCAGTTGTGCTAAACCGTCTGGAACAACTTTTTCCTCAGTACTACCTCTTTGCAGTAGTGTCAGAATACGAAGCTGGACGTCAAGCAGGTGAGGGTGAGGCGACAACCTGCGCCGGCGCTGTATGTTTCCAACTTACATACTGGGTCTGTGCGGTGTCGTCTGGGGTGGCGCTCCTGGGTATGCTCATACTAGGATACCGGTGGAAGTTGTAAATTCGCATATAGAGGTTGTGCATTAGGCCGAGGAATTGTACAGGTTTCGTATCTTTTGGTAATTTGGTATCTGAGGAGGACAGACGAACCAATAACGTAAACGCCATGCGAGCGAACAAGCCGGAACAAGCCCCCGCCGGGCTCCGGAGCCAATAATATGGGCAAGTGTCGCGTCGAACTTTGTAGAACAAGTAGAGCATGATAAGTCTCCACTCGCTGCTAACGTATCGGCAGAGCACACTTCAAGACCTGAGTGACAGCCTCACTCGATATGTCGTCCACCTTCCCATCGGATCCCCCTAGTCAGGGAGAGGAAGGACTTCGACAGCGTCTTACCGCGACTTCGACGTCACACGACCAGCCGAAGTTCGACACCGGTATTCACCATACTGAAGACGCCAGTGCTCATCCCGATAAGGATGGAAAAGCACAGCAGGTTTATGGCAAGACGCCAGACGGAACGGGTATGCTAGGTTTCTCTTATATATCCATTGTCCTGCTAAGGTGTACATGATGTTATCTTCTAGTCTTCACTGTTCCCCCGACGCACTCTTTCGTCCATACCCTCTCTCACACCATCTTCACTTCGCACTTGACCATTCTCACCCTCTTGACATTCGCATTTCAATTCGGGGCGTTCATCTACCTGCCTCCCTGGGCAAGATCTCCTTTCTTCTTCCTTTACTTTGCATTCTGGCGAGCCGCATACGATGCAGGGTTGGGCTGGGTGCTAAGGAAACAGAGCGAAAAAAAGTGGATCGTCAAGCAATTGAGAAAATGGGGATGGCTTGAGAGAGCTAAAGAAGGTGTCAATGGGGACATTAAGAACCCTTGGGCGAGTTGGTGGAAGAAGGAGTTGGAGACGAAAATGGGACATGAGGGATATCGATGGGATCAAGTGCCGGAAGAGTTCAATGCTTGGTTAATGTTCCGACAAGTCGTAGACATTATTCTGCTCAAGTAAGTTCTCTTGATGCAAGACGAGATCCGGTCTGTACATACTCAACCCGTGGTTCGCTCTTCCTCTTCAGCGATTTCCTTTCCTACTCTTTGTTCGCCTGCACTCAACTCCATTTCCCTCAAGACGAATCTGTTCTCTCCATTATTTCGCGCTGGATATTCGGATGGGCGCTTATCGTAGCAAACATTTTTATCAAGATCGATGCGCACAAGGCTATTGGAAACTATAGTTGGTATTGGGGCGATACTTTCTGGCAACTCATTCTACAAGAGGAGTTGGTTTTCGATGGCGTGTACGAGGTGAGCGATCTTGGGCACTTTGTACGACACCCCCCAAGCCCGATACAGGTGTCCTGATATATATATTGTTTCAACCAGGTTGCTCCCCATCCCATGTACTCGAGTAAGGAGGAAGCCATTGCAGCGACTCAGAGTGCCGAAATCGATTAACAATATGCTTCTCTTCTTCAGTCGGTTATATTGGATATTACGGCCTCTCCATTGGTAAGTAATTTTTAACCTCTTCGGGAGTCTGGTTCCTAATTTGATGTTCACCTCTTCATGCTTGTAAAGTGACCGGGTCTTGGCCCGTCTTCTTCACCAGTTTAACGGCTCATGCGTTCCAGTTCTTCTTCCTTGTCTGGTTTGAAAACCCTCGTCAGTCAAACAGGGGCGTTCTGACGAAGCCGGTATTTGAAGCTGACAGTGATATTTCAATGTTGCCCATATGAACAGACATCGAGCGTACTTACGGAGGCGGGAAGAAACCGATCGCTGGCAAAACTCATTCCGGAACCTGGGCACAATTGAAGGAAAACGCTACATCGGCCGTTTCGAACCTCTCCGTACCGGGAATTACTACCCCGGCTGCTAGCATAGCCAACGGGGATGCGACTCCGAGCGTTACGGAAGGAGAAACAGATTCGGATTGGGACGATCGACATGAAGCCACTACACCTCAGTCTCCTTCTGTTACTTTACCCGACGCTCTCGATTCCATGGAATACGGAGGACCTGCGACCGTGACCAAGGCAACTTTTGGGAACGACATCTCGTCTGGAGATACCACTGTGACGACCTCGATGGAACCTTCTTCGATCAGTGGAAGTGAAGGCAACAAGCTCTCTCTGAAAGCGCTGACGATCAAGTATCTGCAAAAACCTGTCGTCATCTTCTCAAACATAGACATGTTCAGGTGCGGTTATAGCTCGGTTTACCATTAAATCTGGTTGCTGATACTCGGAATTATTACTGATAGATCCAACGACTTCTTATTTGTCTTATTGATCGCTTATGCTGTCTTACCGAACGCTTTCGGTAAATTCATCACTTTGCGGCCAGCTCTTCGGTTGACTCTGTATTACTTTCACGCCCTTCTATGGCGATTGTTCCACTCGTTCGGGCTCGGTCTCTTGCTCCGGGCTCAATCGAAATCACGGTGGATGGTCAGGCATTTCCTCAAGCACTATCATTACGCTACCGGCTCTTCCGCCACCGCAGCCAATGCGTCGAACGGACAGAGGATGCCCGGGAGGAGAAGGGTCTCGCTTGCTGTCCGATACGGAATGGATACCACAGAGGACGACGTGCAGGCTGCTACAAAGGATGCATTTGATAACTGGAAGGTCATCTATAACACCAGTTTGGTTATGACTTACAGTGGGTTTTGATTAACGGCACTGTGCCCCCAGTCTCTTTGCGAGCCCTAATACGAATGCTTTTACGTCATAGTATCATTCGGCTGTCTCGCCTGGAAGATTTACAGTATTCCGAGCGACTGGACAGTCGGCGGACAGCTTCTTAGACACACTCTTGGTTTCGTACGTGATACCGTTGCTTTCAGCCATCCCACATACCCACTAACGCTCCATGTTATGCAGCTTTTAATTGCCCTTCATCTGTGGTCTGCCGCCTCCAGTTACGAAGTTCTCGGTGATTTCGGTAGGTTTTTAAAAAGTCCGACATGTTTTGCTTTTCTCGCGTCCGGCTGAGTTGTGATCTTTTAGGCTGGTTATATTCCGACTTTTTCCTTGAGCAGTACGCCCAGAAACTCGCTTATACCGGTATTTATCGGTTAGTCGGTTTTTGGGTTTTGGATGTCGTTTTCTTTATTCGAGCAGTGACTTACTCACCTCTCTATCTGTGGTAATAGCTTCCTCAATAATCCGGAGAGGAGCATGGGCGGCGCCGCATTCCTCGGTCTAGCCCTTATCAGCGGAAGTAAAATGGTCGCGACTTTGGCCTTCATTTCTCATCTCTGTCATTTATGGTTCTTGTCCTTCGTTGAGAGGTGAGTGCGAAGGAGGTCCTCAAGGCAAAAGGACCCCGGCTAACTTATTCTTCGTGTTCAGTCCTCATATGAGGAGATTATACGGCGATTCTTTGCGCAAGGATGGAGGCGTTTCAAAAACCTTTAAAAATGTAGCCGAGAAACATGCTAAGAGCCTTGAAACTAAGGCTGGAAAGCATGCTCCGGAGATCAAGCGTGTCATGAGTGGGGTGAAACAAACCATGACAAAAATGGAAGACAAAGTCACCGAAGCGGTAGAAGAGTTCCTCGATCTAGGTACGCTTGCCGTCTCACCTACGGCGTGAACAATACTGAAACTCACCTGTGGTCGTCTTCCAGCTCGGCCGCGATTGTCAGAAGTGGTCGAAGATACCAAGTATTTGCTCCAACGCAGCCGCGAGCGGATGATCATAACGTGAGTATGTTCCGAATTGTTGGTGACACCGCGACTGATTGCCTACTGTCTGGTTCCTTTCCTTCGCAGACGCGTCGCCAGCGATGCGGACATCTCTGACCGTTCTCAATATGCCTTAGTCCTACCTTCAGGATCTAACGGCCCCGTGCAAAGGTACCATGTTGGGCAACCCATCCGAGTCTCCTGGAATGCACCTTCGACGCATTCTAAGAAGGACTGGATTGGAATCTATCGTCTGGGCTCTTGTAAAGATGAACTCGTCACCAAGATTTCCTCCGTAGGCAAATGGATCCCGATTTACGACGAGGAATGGGACGGCTCCACGCCTTTGAGTGACGTAACTCCTGCTCATCGCCGAGATGCCGATGCGGGAACTGTCGTCTTCGAAAAGGAGCGTCTGCCTTGGAAGCCCGGAAAATACGAGATTAGGTACCACCACGATGGCAAGCATAATGTGATGACGAAAGTCGCACCTGTTGAAATTTACGGTATGTTTGAATCTTTCTCCTCACCCATCACCCCTGACACGTAAGCCAAATTCCCTTGCATATCCCAGTGCCTAAAATGCCGGCTTCAGCCGATTTGCCAACTACGCGTCAAGAAGTTGCCAAAATCGTCTGCTTTGCCGTTGACCTCGACCCAAAGCTAGTACCGCGTTCTGCCCAACATTTCGTGCAGGCGCTTGAAAAGGATTCGACAACGAACGTCGAAGAAATCGAGATAGAGGATGATCTGGAGCGGTCTTTCGATAATACCTTGGACGCAGAAGCAGAACAGGACGAATCGGACGACTTCGCCATAATGGACGAAGATCAGGCCAAACGAATCGCTGCCATGTTGGAGGCGGCATTCGACGTTGAACTTGCGACAGCTGTCATATTGGCCAACACTAATGTCAGCGTGATCTCCCGCAGAATCATAGGCGCAAGGAGTCTAGCGATAACGTCCAATTCGGCTAGCGGATAAGGCATTATCAATATGCCACAAATGGAGGCGCGATATGCTCCTTCGAAAGACGGCAAGAAGGCAATGAACGGGTATCTTCAACAGATTTCGTAAAAAGACGGTGACACAAAGAATGATGTATATGTGATAAGCATGCATGGATATGAATTACTTTCCTGTACAAGTATTCGTGCTAGTGAAGGCACACTGGGATGCCATACGTTACTGCTGCAGCACCCGTAAGGAAACGCAACTTGCACTGGTCTCTTGCGGCTCCAACTGCTTGTGCTATAGATCTCGTCTTTCGCGTAATACCGGGTATTGTCGAAGTCGCTTCGTCTTCCGGTGATGGCATCAGCTGCAGATCCTTCATAACGGCTTCTGCCATCTTGTCGATATCTTTATCTGTGACATCCCACAACATAGCAGTAAGGGAAGGGCTGCCATCGCACCAAAAGCAAGAATTTTAGACCAAATAACATTGGCAAATAGGAGATATAAACACTTACCATCCAGCCAGAATATAGTTGTAAGGAGTTCCCGTTCTGTCCAATTCTCCCATGTCTTTCAGGACTCCTGAAGAACAGCCCCACAGCATTGTCGCCGCGCACTTCTTTAGGCCCCGAATTTTCTGACTGCGGATATACTGCTCCATCCCACCGTGCCCAAAGAACCTATTTACAGGTCAAGTCTGTCAGCGCTGACGCATGTCTCATAACGGTTCAGCCAACGTACAAAAGCAGCTCACTACGCTCGAGCATAGCCCCAAGCTCAAGTTCCGTAGGATGTCGATCAATGATGCCTTTCCACCCTCGAGCCTTTGTCATATCGCCCAACCAGCCTCCGAACCGTTCTTGGGTTTGCTTTAAATCCCCTCCGGCGTTCAAGATAAAGGATGTGTTACCGGCATCAATCGACTTTTTGTGAGCTGTTCCATCCTCTGCATTCGTTCGTAATTCCTGAGTCTCCAGTCGATCAACTAGGAATCTTGCCGATGGGATCCGGCTGATGGCTCGCCCTCGCAATATCGGGATAGATTCCCAAGGGATTTCCTGTACGTGTCTATCCAGAATCAGGAAAATATGTTCTTCCGGCTGCGGAGACACAGATTCGGTTCTACGGTCGCTCTCGAAAGTCGCCAAGGCTGACTGCACATCAAGCACAAGCTGAGGTGATTGCCTCAGTATTCATTATCGCAAGGAATGTGGCCAAGGGAGATCAACTTACCTGTTCTGTTTCTAATTCTGCTACAGCCACCGGGATCCCGTTATACTGATAGAGATCCAATATGTAATACACCAAGTCCTCAAGTTCCTGTTCATCGGATTTACTGGAAAGGGTAGAGAAACATTCGATTATAGTCTCTTCGAGGCGAATTTGGTGTAGGACCTTTGTTCTATCTTGAGATGCCAGGGCATTGCGAAACAGCTTCTCCAAGGCCGTTCTGAACGTAGAAAGAGAAGCGGGAGAGCGACCATCTACCCGATTCAGGATTGTCTATGACAGGAGAGATTTCAACAAGGTCTCAACGAAACAAGAAGCACGTTGATATCTTTACCTTGAAAGCGCCAAGCCAGGAAAACTCGATTTCTTTGAGTAGTGATTCCAGCCGTTTATCCAAAGCCTTTCGAGTGTTCCACCATTCGAGTCGTCCTTCTCGACTATCGATATGTTTCGCGTTTCTGGCGGTGTCATCACTGCTTTGTATAATGTCCCGTAATTCGCCAATGGCAGTTTCAAAGGTGAAACCATCTTCATCCTCCTCTTTTTTGCTTTGCCTGTTCAGGGCAACAGCAAATACAATAGGCTCTCGCGCGGCTTGTTGTCGGGAAATGAACAAGGTATTCTGATCATCCGTCAAGTTGATTGTCACAACGCACCAGCCATCCGGAAGCTGCTCGGTCAAGGATTTGCAGGCGTTAACGTCCGATTTGGTGAAGCGATCCCACTGTGCTTGGAGAAAAGTCTGTTGCTTGTCCTGATCTTCAACTGACTCCCAAGAATTTGAGAAAACCACGCTATCGCTCGGTGATTTTTGTCTGTCGTTCATGCAAGCGGAACCATTATGTTGCACAGAAATTGATGGCCAAATCATCTCATTCGCTTTGCCAAATCGCTTGGCGTCAATGACTTCCAGCATTTCACGGTTCAAAGTCAGTGCACAGCTGCTGTCTGTATGATCGCGGCAAGATAAGTGTTATCATCATAGCCTCTACAGCAATCGGTATCGTACTTACCTAGTAGCTGCACCGTCTCGAACGTCAAATGGGATAGATTCTGACCGAGAGATGATTGATATATCTTGAGCAACGCCAGGGACATAACAGCTTCCCGAACATCTTCCACATTCCCAGTCTGCGTTCTAGAGGCAAGGAAATCAGCGAAAGCGGACTCGGCATCCGTTAACACAGAAACCATTGTCGACATGGATTGCGGCGTCTTCGATTCTGCCTCTTTTAAGGTATAGGCACCAACAGGCATCGATATACCTAAAAGTTTAGAACCGCCATAATCAACACAGTGCATCGGGGTCACAGAGCATGCCAGCTTACTTGATTCTGTCAGCGAGTTCAGGAATAAGTCTGTCTTGAAATGGTCCAATACTCTGGACATCAATAGATAACCCGTTAGGTGACTGTGCTCAGGCTACGAAGATTTGAATTAGCGTGAGCTCCTGGTCAGACTCTGAATACTCACCGAAGGCACTGTTGCTCGTTGCATCTGTAGGCATTCTTCCAAAAGTTTATTACTTTCAGAAATATTCCCGGCTAAACGTAATTGTCGCGCTATAATGACATAGTGACTTTCAGGATTACCGTCGCGGGGCGGTCACGCTCCAGACTATAGTTACCTCGTTGTCGTACCCCTTGCTTGTGTATAGTAGAAAGGGCAAGGTCGTCATCCATGGAAACTGCTTGATCAATCTTAATTCTGGTAAGCTGTTTGATTGGACTGAGCGAGAAAATAATACCGGTCAGATGGAAAGAAACAGGAAAATGGCAAATCTGCAACGACTTACGTGCTAGCTACGCTTCCAACTTCCAGTAAAGACTTCTCAACATTACCAATGATCGCCATGAGAGAGTGAAATGCTTCTTCTGCTTCTTCCTCTTGCAAATTCTTCATATACAAGCGATTCAGCCATAGAGCACAAACTGCACTTTCGGGCGAGTTTTTCTATCACATGGGTCAGTTGCACGACGTCAGCTCGAGCAGAACGTTGAAGGTAGAGTGAACACACCTCCTCCAATATGTCTTTAGCTTCTGTAAGGTGCTCCAAAGCTTTTTCTAGCGAGTTCATTTTGATATGCACGGCGGCGAGCATGCAAGATGTTATTGCAATCCAAGTGCTAGACTTCAATTGTTTGGCGAGATCATATGCCTGAGCGGCGTAGGCCTCTGATTGCTTTGCGGATCCTTTTGTCAAATGAATCTGAGCCATTCGTACTGTCGAATCGAGCAGCGACTTCGCACAGTGATTGTATCAGTAAAGGTCATATGCAAGTGAAGTCGCCATTCTCACCCAAGTATATGCGAGATGGGAGCCGGCTAAGCGACTTTCAGAAGTCTGATGTGCCATTGTGCGTTTGGAGATCTGTTCATCGAGTGCTTTGACATCTTGAGGGTCTACTTTGGTTGTAGATGCCGAGAATGGATCGTCCACAATGAGTTGGGACTTCCTGTTAGATGTGCGTTTGACTGCAACGCGTGCCAGATTCTCTACCGCAGCATTCCACAAGCGGAAAGCAACTGCTCCAAATCGGGTTGCCGAAGCGATATCATTCTATCGTCAAATGGGTGCCCTTAACAACAGGTAGCAGCTTAAAGTCACAAAAAGCACGTCAGACGCACCTTTAACATCGCTATCTCGGATAATAACGTGTTAGCTGTTGCGGCTAAACTCATTGCGCTTGACTTGTTTCTGATTTTGGCAGTAGTGGAAGACCCTTTCTTTTCCTCTAGTTGTTGACACTGTTGACGTGCTTGCTCTTTCTGGTAAACACTCGCGCTAGAAGGACATGGAATCAGTTAGCCACGAGACAACCAGCAAAGGTATGGAGCTGACTTGCGATTCTCCGATATTGCCTGTCCACACGAGGTGCATGGCATAAGATAACGTGATAGCACTGATGTCCTTATCTGATAGGGATCTTCTAACTTCTGTTTTCTGCATCGCTTCCTGAATACGCGAGAACATGGCACCGGCACGAGCGTGTTTGCCCAGTCGAGTATATTCCATAGCGAGTTTGGAGGTTGTTACGTAATACGCTGTGTCGTTAGGGCAAATCAGCTCCTGAGCAAGTCCAACGTGTACTGTGCATTTTCTCGCAACTTACCGCCCTTCAACTGAGGTGCCTGACGCTGAATACCTCGACGTAGCCTCAAGACCTCGATGCGCTGGATTCCGTGGCTGAACATGCCCAGGTTATTGTACAGACTCTCTACAAAGGGTAACACTGTAAACGGAAAACATCAACTGGAAAGGGTGAGCCGACTTACCTAATTGGAGATCCAACTTCAGAGGATTGTCCAGAACAATCAGTGGTGTTTCCGAGCTGATGCGGGCTGTGCGAGGGAGAAAAACTTAGAAAATGGAAGGCTGGGTATACGTGTGCCAATTGTCAACTTGCCCTTGCCCTTGGCTCTACTAGTGCCAGTGCCAGTGCTGTTGCTGGAACTGGGATTCCTCGCATTCTTCGAAGAGGGCCGAGGCAGCAACTCAAGCAGGATCGAAAGAGCCTGTTGAGCATGCATGGTGAAGCTCGAGTCCATGTTTGACAGACGTGCATGACAAACTGCTTGTGCGATATGAAGGTGTCCTTGGGCAGTGAGCTGTGATTTGTATTTGACCAAATTCTGGTCGTTGCCTAAAGACTGGGGAAAGAGTGTGAGTTCCGATACAGGCCGTGAATGCAGGAGGAGTCTTACGTTTTCAGCAATTTCAGAGCTACCTGCGAGAAGAGACTCCGCTTTGCTGAAATCCCAATCACCAACACCGGTGTCGACCACGATTTCCATTAGGCGGATCTGCACTCTTGAGGCGGAAAAATAAAACGGTAAGTTTCTGTAAAGTAAGATGGCATGAAACACAGAAAGTTACCTGAGTCGCCTGATGGGATAATCTTCCGAGGTGTAGATGGTGATCAGGCTGTTACATATATTGGCCATCAAGGCGGAGACCTCCATACGGTGTGAAGCCTGGGCGAGTGTGTCCAGTATGTATTCTAGCGAGACCCCACCGTACCCGTTGGCCAGAGTAGGAGCATCCAAGTACTCCTGGACTTGACTCCAGCTATTGTTGAAAAACAAAGCTTCGGATTGTAGGAACGACGCTAATCTATTTAGGACTACGGCGATTGGCGAGGAAGCGTTGATGACTTCAAGGGGCGATAGATTGCCGGCTGACCGTACAGTTTCCTTAATGATAGGATTAGGCTGCGCTGCGATACATTCGAGATAGACCGCGAGTCCATTCTACGGAGAAATTTGAGTATCAATAGCTAGTTCGCCGTGTAGGCCACCAACGACATCCACGTACCATTTTATCTCCCTTCTTGATATGGCAAGTGGCCAAAAGCTGAAGTCTCTTCGAAAGCTGAAGGGTGAGTTCGTCTAACAATTGAAGAGTTTCTGGCTTGAGATCGGCTCTCGCTTTCGGCGAGTCGAGCATTTTTTTCGCGATATTGACGCTGCCTTCGATGAAAGGAATCGCAGGTACGGGCATCTCGGCGAGATATAGAGCAACACCTCGATTGTAAAAGGTGCCCGATAGTTGCACTGACCATTCTACCTTGTCATCCTCACCGGATCTACAATTTGCCAAGATTGACTGAGCATGCTGTAAGCATTGTAATGAAATAGAGTGAGAGCGAAAATCTCTGGTGACTAATGTTCGCTTCGATAGATTGAAAGCCGCTTCAATTCCGGCGACTACTAGATCGTCTTGATACTTGCTCGGTACGGCGATCTATAAAAGGGCAAAGATGAACTCAAGATGAGCAATACGTTGAAATATAGCTCACTTACAGTCGACTTATTGATCAATACACAAGAGATACAAGAGATCAAACTGGAGAGCCATTCCTTCATGGCAGCATCCCAACCTTGTACCTCGCTATCCTCCGGTGAATCATCATTCATTGCAACCTTTTGGAGTCGATGCTGTATGCTACGTATTGCCCTAGTGATCTTGACTACTGCTTCAGTGTAGGGTTCTCCATCCAACAGGCCGTATGTATCTAAAAAATCTTGCAAGTGTTTTGGCATAGCCTGCAGCGCGACAAGTGCCTTCAACGTATTTGGAACCGTTTCCAGAAGCGCAGCAAGGTGGGTAAAAGTCGCCGTGATTTTAACGATTCTAGTGCAAACTTCCTCTCGACCGAGGGTGAGTGAAGACATTTTCTTTTCTAAATCTTGAGCAGCCAGGTTGACTTCTTTTCGACCAGAGTTCGTTGCTTGCAGAAGACGAGATGCTTCCTCGACGATGTCTAGGTCGTTGAGCTGAGAATATGGAATGCAGGACGCTTAGTATATGCTAATTACCCAATTGCGCTACTTGACGGCTTACTGAACGACCTAAGTCCTGCCACAATTCCAAAAGCGCAAGCCATTCCTCACCCGACATTCCCTTCTCTTGTGTGGCTTGCGTATGGCTCTCTTGAAATGATTGTACAACTTCCCGAACCGTCTTGTCCAGACGTCGCAAAGCGAGGCTCTCGTTGGCAGCACCCGTAATGCATCTTTCAGCAATGACTCTTAGGGTTAGCCATAACTTGCCATAGGTGATGAGCGGCTTGCGATCACCCTCAATGTCCTCCCCAGCGCAAATGGCGAGAATGGATGCCTTGAGCATTTGCAACGGAATGAATGGCCGCAATTGAGGAAGAGACGCTTCGGCCTTATTGAAAATAACGCAAACTTGGAAAATATGCTGAGTGATTGCAGTCTCGGGAGCATCCATGGCGAGAGCAAGAATGCTAATTTTTCCACTCTGACACGTGTTCCAACTTCTTTCAAGGTACGCCAGAAATACCTTCGAGTAGAGAATGATAAGAGGACGTTCAGCTTCAGAAGAGATGTAACGCTTTGAAATTAATCAATTGCACTGTCCACTTACCTCTGCGTCCGTCCCGACTAAGCATAGGCCGCTTACCGAGATCCAAGCTGCTATTAGTCTTCCCATCAGGACGCTTTTCAAATCCGGATCCATCGTCTTCACACGCTGCATAAGTTCCTTTTTGACCGCATCATCCGCGCTCTCTGGGCTGTTGACATTTGTCGACAATGGTAACGGCAAGTCCAGTAATTCTATCCATCCGTCCAGCAGGGGCTGTGGCCCTTGTGTCTTAGCAACAACCAATTTTCTTGTTCGCTCGGGAACCTTGGCGTTGCGTGATCTACCGTCGGAAGGTTTCTCCTTGCCTGTGCTTCTCGGATCATTTGACATCGTACCGCTAGTCGGTCTCGAAGCTTCGTGCTCATACATATCCAAAACTCGTCTTTGGCTCTCTGCGAGGATATCAAGGGATTTCGTATACTGTTATCGCATCCGACATTGGTTAAGCTGTCAGCTCAAATGAGGTGAAAAATCTCCCAGGGTCGTTCCAGCAGTATTACTCACCAAACCGAGCATCCAGCATCTCGAGATGAGTACAACTCGCATTCTTTCCATTTGTAGCGTGGTGGTCTTCTTTCCTTGTGGCGTTTCATGGTGAATGCTTGCCTCATCACCTGGGACCACTTTCGAAACGGACGCATCCTCCTTTCCCAGCTTATCGTCTGCATTCTGACCATCCAGGATGTTCTTATTCATTGTCTGGATCGAGGTCTCGGTTTCAGGCTGAAGTCGGTCGATAGTTTTGAACGCCTGCCAACACGCATTAACTGTTTTCATCACATCTTCATCTGTCCATGTCGTTTTCTGCCCACCAGGTGTCGACGAAGCTGATGGAATGGTCGCTGCCTTACGGTATCCAGAATGATACACATTGAGTAGAGTCCGTAGTCCCGCATTGATGACGTGTTTTGCGAGATTGATTTCGTGCTTTTTCTCTGCAATGAATCGTTCAGAGCCTTGAGAGGGGCCGTCCGAGGCATCCTTCTGAGTATCCAGAAGGATCTGGGACGCCGTTTCCTTCCCCTTAGCTGTTGTTCTTCCAAGTGGAAGATCTCGATTTGACGGTTTTGTCATCGACTTCCTATTTGCACCTTGATTGTCGGCTATCCTTAAAGATCTTGACAGGTATCTTCCCAAGACGTCCAGTTCATTCTCTTCTGTGGATCGCGGTGCGCAAGGGGTAGACGAGACTTGCTCAGAGGCGGGTGTAGCTGGTATTGACGAACGAAGTATTGCTTGAAAGTCCTTCGTAAGGGAAAGGGCATCTTCGACTATAGGTACTGTTGAAGGGCGTACAACGCGTGACGTTGATTGTTTGATGGTAGTGGTCAGTGAAGAACTAGTAGTGGGTTTCTTTCGAGTCGCATTCCTCGAGGTTCCCTCTCGTTCGTTCGATTTGTCTTGCGCTTCCGTTTCCCCGGATATTGGCTTCTTCGCTACAGTCCTTGAGACTGCAGGCTTGGTTTTCGTCACTGATGTACTGGCTGTCGCGCGTTTGGTCTCGTTTCTGAGGCCATCTTCGACTAACCCTTTCCTTGCGTCCTTAGCGACGGTGTTCACTGCCGTGTCACCACCTGCCTCTGCCTCTTGCTGGGTGGCCTTTCTGGTGGTTCGAGTTGCGACGGTGCGCGACGCAGGAGCAACACGAGCGCGTGTAGCTGGTTGTCGAGCTGTATCTCGAGTCCCTCTGGTATTGCGGGACATGGTGGAGTCTCAGCGCTTCCCGACAGAGCCAGAAGAGTCGAATGTGTGAATAGCTGCTTGAATACTTTAGCAGTGTGGCCTGATAGACCAGCTGATAGAAGCTGCCTCAACACGCTCTCGATCGCTCCTCACGCGCTCAAAGTAAACATGCTTTCGGACGGCGGCCGGGGGTGATCGATGTGGTCTATCGATCGCGCGCTAGCCAAGATTTCGAGAACTGAACAGGTTTGGTCATCCCTCGGTACCAGACATCCGGTCAAAGTTGTCCATATAGACATCATCGAGGGGAGTTGACATAGCCCTGACCTCATCGATAGTGTTACGCCATGAACGCTTCAAGGACCCTCCGGAATGCTCTCGCCACTTCGATGCCGGCTCATCTAGTCCCAGAGGCACGATCGACGTATCGTGCGTTACTACGAGCTTCTACGATAACCTTTGCAGGTACGTCCCTTGACCCTGTCTTTCGACGGCTCTCACCGCGAAGAAGAGGCATACAGTAGTATATGATTGCCTCAGAGCTAACTTCAATATCCCTACTTTATAGGCGATAAGCCCAATCAATCCCAATTCCGGGCAATCATCCGCGCAACATTTGCCTCTCCAACTCTTTCGTCGCCGATTGCGAAGAACACAACCCCGCCGCCAAAGCCCGTAGAGAAGCCACAGACACCGTGTGAATCGTACGCTGCCTCGCTGGATGATAGGTCCTCGTCATCATTGACAGAGAAGGATGTGCAGCAGATGTCAGAAGCCGAGTTCCAGGAGAGGCTGAAACATTGGAGAGAAGTGGCGATGATTCTGCGCCAGAATGTTGTTCAAGGTCGCAAGGTCGAGAACCGAGGAAGCCAAGATCAGGCTGCGCAAAGTCAGGGAAAAGCTGATGGGATCGCGGGGGAAGACGGGAATGTATGGAGTACGTATTTTGTCTTTACTTGCTCTTTTTGGCGAGGCATATATCTCGCTCGTCCAGGGTGCTGACAAAATATGTCTGTCGTTTGACGAATCTGCGCTTGTTAGAACTGCGTATCACTCCGGATACCGAGTTGGGCGATAACACCACGATCAGAACTCCGCCTAAGCTACCGACAACACCTTTCCCCAATCGGGAGCGAAGGCGGCGTCGGCAACAACAGCAGCAGCAATCGGAACAAGAATAGGAGTGGAGTAACCATGGCGCGTCATGAGGAAAATCCCGGTTGTATTATATAGGAAATCGGTTTTGATTATAACGACACATCTTTCCCACAACTCTTCTGAAGCAGTGAAGTAATGGAGGTCCCATGCGATTCGCCGTTTCGTGAATATGAACCCTTGAGCGATGAAGTGGAGTTTATTATGACATTCTCGTTCACTGTAAATTGCATACAGTGTTGAATTTACAGGATTACAAATATTTCGATATGTACATGAAACGTGGAGTGCGATTGCAAAGTTTCTCAGCGTCGATGTTTCAACCTATCAGGCTATGTCGGTCATGCGGTGCAGGGCTTCAAGAGCAGCAAGACTTCTTTCCCTCAGAGGCAGACTATAAGAGCACCGGAAATCAGCATCAAATGCATGAATCTCTAAACACAAGCCGTTTTGGTGACACTCACCTCCCTGGCTCCACCGAACTCCTTTGTCTTGGAAGGACAGTTCTTGCAGGTGCAAACATCTCCACAGGAACACTTGCCATCGGATTTAGCCTGGCATTTGGAGCCGCAGCTTTTAGAACGAAAAAATGAGCGACAGAGCGAGTGACTTCCAAGTCGGCGTATTGCGAACATACCTGCATCCGGAAGACTGTTCGCGGTTCTTGCATCCTGTGCAGGTACAGTTGGAGCAGCTGCAGTTCCCATCTGTACATTTGGTGCAGTCGTCTCCACATCTAGGAAAAGACAGTAAGAAAACGTCAGCTGGTACTCATATACCATAAGAACATTTACGTACTTGCAACCGGAAGAAGTTGATTGAGCCTTGTTAGGACAATCATTGCACGAGCAATCAGAACACGTGCAGTTCTTGCCATCTCCGCACTTCTGGCACGAGTCGCCGCAACTAGAGGTCAATATGGATTCGTCAGTGAACAAGCCAAGACATTGGAAAGAGTTCATCATGACTTGAGCACTTACTTGCACTTGGACTTGGCTTTGTTCGGGCAGTTCTTGCACGAGCAGCTGGAGCAAGTGCAATTCTTTCCATCGCCACACTTCTGGCAGGAGTCTCCGCATCTACAAGATAAACAAGAATGGCGGTCAGCAACTCAAATACCTTTGGTGACAAGTAGAATGCAGACTTACTCGCAACCTGAAGACTTTCGGTTTGGGCAGTTCTTACACTTGCAGCTGGTGCAGGTGCAGTTCTCTCCATCACCACAACTCTTGCAGGAGTCTCCGCATCTATTCGTAAGTAAAGGTCAGTGAGAACGCCAGCACACCAGAAAGAATGACGTCAACTTACTTGCAGCTCGAGGAGGACTTGGACGACTTGGGGCATGAGTCACACTTGCAAGAGCTACACTTACACTCGCCTGCTGAGCACGACGAGCACTTGAGATCGCAAGAGCAACCTGAAGACTGCTGTGTGGCTGCTGGAACAGTGGTTGAACTGTGTGGCAAGAGCATGTCAGCTTTGGTCTGTCATAGCCAGGAGGAGTGTGCTCACGTAGACATTATTGATGCTAGGTTTGATGTTGTAGTTGGTGCTTTGGTACTGATATATCTTGTGGCGAGCCGCTGAGTCTTAAAACGGTGATCTATATAACCTGAAGCACACCAGCAACCTACCAGCATACCCGGCAGAATCCCTGCATGGCACAAACAGCGCAATCCCAAGCTGTCCCTGTGCGCTTCCGCCTGCGGCTACGTTATCATATCGCGCGGATGCAAAGCGGGCAGCACAAATGCCTCACTTGCCAGTTTCTCAGTTTGTTTCTAGGTCGACCACGGTGGAAGCGCTTTGGCGACGTACCGACTTATACAGCAGTGTCCTTGGCACTTTGATACGATGCGCACAATGCGGTCGAAGATGCTCGAAGTTTGCCAACGTCGCTTCTCGCGTCTCGCTTCTTGTGCGGTTGGCTGTGAGGAGCGTAACTGCCGCTTCGTCATTCTTTCTTCATGCTTGCTATATGCCATACGAAATCTATGGAAATCGAAGCAACTGCAAGCTCGGGATTCATAAATGGACAACAGAACCTATAGACCATGGCTCCCAGCCCGAACAACACGCCCGCCCCTCCCACTGCCTACATGAAGTACATTTTCACTCCGCCACAGCTTCTAGACGTATTGCACCGTCGGCCTTTTCTAGCCCAGCCTCTGAGAACGGATTGTGGAGTCGCATTCGAAATGGCTCACGGATCGTTTCGCCATATACCCAAGTTAAAGTCCTCTGACGTTGTCATCCCCGGGATAGGGCGTTCCTTCCGCCTTGCGATCCTCTCCAGGAGGTAGCTCCGAGAGTGTCGCGCGGATTGTATTGAGTTCGCTTCCAGGTGTGAACGGAGGTGGCGTTAGAAAGAAGAGGGGGGAGGGGGATGTGCTTTGTCTGCTACTGTAAGGCTCTATAAAGGAGCTTGTGAAGGCAGCAGGTGTGAAAGTGAAATAGCTAGTGAAATCAAGGCAGCGATGAAGGCTCGCAGCTAGGCTCGCGTTATTCGCGACGCGTTCAGCGTTCGATCGCTATATGGCCCTCGATTCGGACTAACATAATATACTGCTTTAGTTCTATTTATTATCGGGCGGCTCACCTATGCCTTTTACAAAGCGTTCTACCCGAGTGCAGAACACCCACGATGTCACCGTCCTTGGCAGCCGTGAAAGCTGAAATCAAGACCTGGGAGAGGACGTTTCGCGCAAAACATGACCGGAATCCGACGAGAGAGGATATAAAGGCTCGCAGGGATATCGGTAAGGATTGCTCTGATTTTCTCAACCATCGTCGTATCATTGAGCTCCGCTTCTTACGCTCAGCCGATAAATACACACTGTACAAAAGGCTAGTCAAGAACGTAGGGGAGGACGGTGCGGGAACGTCTACGACTGCTGGGAACGGGAAAGATACAACGAAGAAGCCAAGACCGGCACGCGATTCTGGGAAAGATGGGAGATCAGACGAGGCCAATCGTGCCCAGGGATCAGCTCAGGACGGAACGAGTACCGCGATCATCCCTCAGCAGGAAACGATCCTTCAAACGCCTAAAAAGAACAAGACTTCCGATCGATGGCGCCGTCCCCCGACTACGGAGACCGACAATGACTTGGGAGATCAGCCGCTGCTAGGAGGCCCGGAGGTGGTGTCCACGTATAACCCATTCTTGTCACCCGCCAAAAAGGAGCGGCCGAGTCCATCTCAGACC
>JASBWR010000112.1:0-95323 GCA_030039265.1 Naganishia cerealis | reverse complement strand
TTTGCTGACGGAAAAGCTGTGCTTCGTTCGTCTATACGAGAGTATATCATTTCTGAGCATCTCCATGCCGTTGGAGTTCCCACCACCAGGGCACTTTCGCTCACCTATCTCCCCCAGACTTTGGCCCAGAGGCACAGGGTAGAGAAATGTGCCATAGTGTCGAGATTCGCCGAGCTGTGGATTCGTTTGGGTACCTTTGATTTGTACAGATGGCGTGGAGACCGTGGGGGAATTAGAGACCTCTCCGACTATGTTATCAACCAACTCTTTACTGTCAACGGAAAGAAGTTTCACAATCTAGAGAGAACCCTTCAGAATGGTCCTGACTTTTTCTCGCAAGCTTCAGAGTCGTTGGGCAATTTGACAGATTACGACAAGATGTACTTGGAGACGGTTGTGCGCAATGCCTCGACTTCTGGTAAGTGGCAAGTGTATGGATTCTTGAATGGAGTTCTCAACACTGATAACACATCGATTCTCGGACTCTCGATGGATTTTGGACCGTTTTCAATCATGGATCGTTATAATCCTGATTACACACCCAATTCAGAAGACCATGATGAGCGCTACAGCTACAAACACACACCGACTGCCATCTGGTGGAATTTGACAAGACTCGGGGAAAATTTAGCGGAACTTATTGGCGCTGGCGAAGAACTTATTAACGATAGTCATTTCAAAAACGAAGGAATAAAGCCCGAATGGGAAGACCAGATTATCAAACGAGCAACAAAACTCATTGAGGTGGCTGCGGATATCTATCAATATGCCCATACTGTCAGTTATATGAACGGTTTTTACAATCGTCTTGGATTGAACACGAAATTGATCAACATTCTGCTGCCCGAAGAACAACGTCAGAAACTTATAGTGCCCATGCTCGATATGTTGAAGGAACTCGGGTGCGATTTCAATCGGTTTTTTGTGATTTTGCAGGAGCTGGGAGTGGTTACAAAAGAGCCCAAGCAGGTTGCTGAGTTCATTCTACCATATTGCAACTACAACGATGTCAAGTATAGTAAGGACGAGGTTACGGAAATGATATCCAATTGGGTTCAGGTGTACCACGAGGAACTTGAGAAGTCTGAGAAACTTCAACAAGGATACTACGAAACCAATGTCAAATCTTACAATCCAGTGTTTCTTCCACGAAATTGGATTTTGGACCAAGTCATAGAAAAGACAGAAGAGAGTGAAGGAAAGGATTTGAGTTATCTTATGAAATTGCAAAAAATGAGTTTGAATCCATTCGATGAGAGCAAATGGGGAGATGAACTTAAAGAGGTGGAGAAGACTTGGAAGGTTCAAGACCAGGGCGATGAGTATGCCATGTTGCAGTGCAGCTGTAGCAGTTAAAAAAGAATAAGAAAGTGAAGGTATGATAAAGAAGGGAACTACAAGATGGAATGATTTGAGACATAGCAGTTTTATTACAACATAAGACATTGAATTTACTGGTTGAAAGCCTTTTGAGCATCCTTGTAGCCTTGGTGGAAAGCGTCCTTGGCTTGTTCTTGGACGTGGGGCTCCAACTTTGAAATCTTGGAATCAAGTTTCAGGTTACCAGTAGTAAAGCTGGAGTCGGTTCCAGTGTGTCCTGAGCCAGTGTGGCTAGATCCGTAACCAGCAGCAGCACCAGTTCCAGCACCAAGACCAGCGCCAGTGCCAGCTCCAGTGTGAGATCCAGAATGGGTTCCAGAATGGGTTCCAGTGTGACCAGAGCCAGTGTGGCCGGTGCCAGAAGTTTCATAGTCAGATTGACCAGTTCCAGAGGTACCGTAACCAGATTGTCCAGTAGTTCCTGATTGTCCATATCCAGATTGTCCAGTCGTTCCAGATTGTCCATATCCAGATTGACCAGCTCCAGAAGTTCCATGAGTTCCATGGCTCGAGTCGTGGTGAGAGGCACCATAGCCAGCAGCACCACCAGCACCTACACCAGCAGCAGCGGCAGCAGCTTCTTTACCGTGATGGCCAGAAGTGTGTCCAGATTGTCCTGAACCGTAGGTATTGGTTCCACGACCAGAACCATAAGCGTCAGATCCATGTCCAGATGAACCATATGTGTCGCTTCCACCACGAGTGGTTCCGTAAGGGTCAGAGCCGGTGGTGTGGTTCCCAGAGGCAGAGCCAGAGGAACCGTAAGCTCCAGTAGTTCCGGTGGTACCGTGAGTTCCAGTAGCTCCATGGGTTCCAGTAGTACCGTGAGTTCCAGTAGTTCCATGGGTTCCATGAGTTCCACTTCCTGAACCATATCCTCCAGTACCAGTAGTTCCATAGTCACCTTCCGTCTTTCCGTAATTACCTTCGGTCTTTCCAAATTGTTCACTATTCTTGGAATGACCAGAGTGGCTAGCACCGTAAGCTCCAGCTCCAGCAGCTCCTACGCCAGCAGCACCGGCTCCAGCACCGGCTCCAGCACCGGTTCCGGAACCATGAGTACCAGAAGTTCCGTGAGTTCCAGTTCCAGTTCCAGTTCCAGTGGAACCATCCTTGGCGCCCAAGTAATGAGTTCCAACACCCTTTTCTGTTCCAGAAAGGTTTTCTCTGCCAAGTGCCTTTCCTCCTTGTTTATCAAGGTCATCGGCGTACTTTCCAGCATTGGCCTTGTTCACGTTTCCCTCCTTATACTGCTTCTGCAATTCTCCGGAAACATTGTCCTTGCCAATTGCCTTTCCACCTTGCTTGTCGAGCTCACTAGCTTCGTTCTTTCCAAATTTACTTGATATTTTATCTGTTAATCCCATCTTGTGATTTTCTTGGTAGAGCCCATACTTAACCTACCTTTATAGTTGCAGCCATTTTGCGGTTGCTACCAAAGATTGCTGCCGTACTGAAATTATTCTGCTTCCCCTCGCTCGTAACACCCTCAGCCATTCATTCTGAGGGGTGTGGCTGTTCGATCTAGGACGATGTGCAGGGTCCTAGATTGCTATGGAATTCAGGTGCAACAGAGCCACAACACGTTTTCAACCATGGTCCAAAGAGCCAGATTTCTGGCTCTTTCCCTCTCACAGAGGAGTGAGCTACTTGATGCATATATCTCGTTCGACATAGGAATATATATAACTGTTGTTTACTAGCCGCCGTAGCTGGAGTAGCAAGGACCCCAGGTCTGTTCCTGCAGAATGGCAAGCAGTAGTAGAGAATGTGTCGTCATTGCGCATTGCGCCGGCACGGACTTGTTCTATGCACTCTTCTCCACAGTCACAGGAAGAAGAAACCGCACCGAATCGTTATTCGACAACTTCAAAACCACCTTCAAATAGTAAAGTCGTCCAATGGTGCAGCTCTGGAAACTCGTGACCAAACAGTAATTGCTGTGGGCTTTTTCGGCCGTGGGCATTTCTCCTTTAAGGTAAACCGTCTCGAGATCGATTGCAACGTTCACCTGCAGCAGAAACGTATTTGGATCTTTTTGCACCCATGGGAGTCGGGATAAGCTTGTGGCGTTTTCGCTGCGGTCACGAACGGTGACGCTTTGAACTGGCATGTTCATGTGCTTGGTTTCAAAGCTGCTGATGCTCTTTACATCTTCGACCATTTGTGCTTCGAGTTTGAAATTGTCGGAACCAAGTTCATTGTAGAGGTCATATAACTGGTTCATCATTATCTGAAATGGCTTTTTGTACGTTTCATTGATGTTATCTCCTCCAAACACTTTGTGGCTCTCTTCTTTCAGCGAATGGTGCGTAGCAACTCGATCTTTGAAAATAATATCGTGGTTGAGTTCGTATGGAAGAGCATACTTCAATGATTTCCACGTGAGTGCAACTAGTTCCACATCCACACTTTTGAGATCGGGAAGTTTGATATTTCTATGGTCGGCAGTAGCAGGAAAAGTGAATGAAAAATCAATGGGCACCAGAAGTTTCCAACTTTTGTTGTCAATCTTTTGACTAACATCAGGACGAAACCGTAACGGAGAGATGTACCGCACGACCCGATTAACCTTGGGCGTCGATACCATCATACTTCCCAATGGTTTGGACGAGCCAGTCAAACTCCTCTTTTTGAATGCAAATGCCACACCATACTTCTCCACGGGAACATTGGTCATCTTCTTATCACGACTTGTACAAATTCTCAAGAATAATCGAGCATGGCGGGACTACCTGTACGTGGTGCGAAAACAATGGCAATAAACTGGTGTCAGCAATCTCGAACAAGTGACTTTCATGCTAGCGTATCAAGACGAACCCTTGAAGGCAGTAACGGACGTCGAGTTGACGATTGTGGACCCTCGCTTCATATGCGGTACCGCGTACTTTGCCATGGCAATCATGGCGATGATGTTGCTCTGGAAGGTAGATTCGACGTTCTTGAGGTCAATGTCGGCGATGTTCTCGCAAACGATTTGCTTGCTCGCCTTTGAAAGGTGTCATCTTAGTTCCTGTAGGCGCTGCTTACGCGCTTGAGCGAGCAAAAGGGATGCTTACATTGTTGATCAAGATGCTCATCTTGCCATACTTGGCCATGTGCTCCTTGACGACTCGCTCACAGTCTTCGTGCTTCATCAGGTCACATTCGACAATGTGACATTTTCCGCCTTCCTCTTTTTCGATCTGCTGCTTGACCTTTTCGGCACTAGGTAAGAAAGATGGCGCCGTTAGTTGCTAATGCTGACAAGGCAGTTGGCAAGGTACTCACTCCTCCTTTTCTTGAGGCAAGTAGGTAATGGTCACATCCGCACCTTCTCGAACAAAGAAAAATGCAACAGCTCGACCGATACCACTGAATGAGATATGAGGGATAAGCAGTTGCCAGGAACTCGTATTAATTGACTGAACCACTTACCTGTCACCGCCAGTGATGATCGCTGCCTTTCCCTTGAGTTTGCCACTGCCCTTGTACTAGTGAAGCGGAGCAGTGGAGAAGGTGTAAGCATATAGACACGGTGGCTGCAATTGAGAAATTCTAGGGAAAGGGAGGAATTAGGTGGAGGTGGCTGACTTTGGCCACACTTGATCGTTCTTAAGGAAGGCCATGTACAACCAGTCTCAAGCGGCCTATGCAGCCTTCGTGCAGTTCCTCGATCTTGTAGCCTGCGGCGTCCGAGGAGACCTTGAATCTGGGCTGCCCTACGGTAGCTTGGAAAGAGTCCTCCGGATTTGTGCCATGCGGCACAATACTGACCGCAGCATCCCCCAAAGCTTCTCCCAATCCCGCTTCGCTCGACCAGGTACTTACCTCTTGCAAGAACGGGTTTCCCTCGTCATCCCACGCTTCAATCTCCGTATGCCTCGCCAGCGGATCCATCTTGCCCTCCAATCCGGGCAAGTTTTGTTTCTGCTCGGGGATATCGAGCAGTTCCTATCGGAAAAGTGGGAGGGAAGAGTGAGCTTTTGCAATCTGAGCCTTGGGGACGGGTGTTATACCTTGAACGCCGTGATAGGTTTCTTGTCGTCGGACATTATGAATGGGGTTGTGCGTAGGTGTCTCGTAAGGGCCGATGCGTGTGGTCGGCGCAGGCTTCTGATGAGGGCGGCCATGGCAAGTATATATACTATGCGAGCACCAGCTCTTTCCTTGCTCCGGCTGATGTCATGTCCAGCACCCTCCCGTGATGACGTAACCTGTCACGTGCCCGCGCCATGTGGCATTCTGGTATTCGGCAAGACAGTCGCAGCCAGGTAGCATGCTCGAGTATGATATTAATTATACGGGTACAACCGACACACCAACCCTCCCGGCCTACTGCAGCACCACTCCCTCGTCCTTGATCCACTTCTCCAGCTCGTCCTTGTCATCGCCCTGTATCACCCGCCGATCCACAGCATCCAGCACGCGTTTCAGCGCAATCGTGTGCAACGGCGTCGTCCCGTGGATCCATATGCGCCCATTCATCCCAATCGCGGTCTCGAACGGGACGTTGAGCGTTCCGATGATGGTCGCAAGGAGGGAGGTGGTCATGATTCTATTTACCCTGACCTGTCAGCGCCTAGCTTTGTAAAGAATATCGTATGTCGCGAGGTAACCTACCGTCTACACAGCTGCAACGAACACTCTGTGACGAAGCCTTCCTTGAGCGGTCCGAAACCGCCCGCTTTCGCATCCTTTGGATCGATGCACTCGATCTCGGGGTCCATGTCTTTTGTTGCGACGGATACACGGGCAAACACCACCGTGCCCGTCTAATGCGGCACGTTTAATCATAAAAGTGTTGGTAAGCGTTCGTCGCCACTGCCAGCTGAAGCTCATGTGCGCCATCCCGCAGGCGTTAGCGGCACTCACTTCTAACCTCGGCTTCATTTGTTTCGTGGCGCCCTCAAACGCATACTGGCTCAGCTGGGCCGTCTGAGCTGTCCCGATATCGACTTTGAAAGCCTCCCCTTGTCTTCCCATCACCACGCCAATCACCGATTCCCCGACAGAAGTGACGTACTGTCCGGAACAGGAGAGAGGATCACACTGAGTTTACCCATTCGGCAGCGCTGGGGACGAGCCGGAGACTCACCCGTTTCGCCTCCACCTCAACCCATACACGAGTTACCATCTCCCCCGGTCCATCTCTCACTTTCCGCCGCTTATTGCTGACATGCACCGAGCCCATCTTGTGCGCGACGTAGAGAGGTGTGTGCGACAGATCCCGTGATGCCGTCTCCGTAGTTCCTGGTCCGAGGTGGAGCTTGATGGTTTCGGTGGATGTGCTGGTGCTGGGGAGCGGGAGCTTGTCCCCCGGCAGGACGTAGCTGGTAGACATGGTCGGCCGTATGGAAGCAGGGAAATACGAGCTGCGGTGTATAGCAATCTGTAAACTACACCATGTTCTTGACGCATCCTTGACCCCTGAAACTGTGAAACACCAAACCCTAGGCGCGATCGCGGAAACAAAAGCGCAAAAGTCGCTCTGGGTCGGGCGAGGAGGTTGATTCAGCTTGCCTGACGATAGGGGTTGCCGGGGAACAATAGGAAAAGCCGCCAACCATGTCCTTCCTCCCCAGCAGATCGTCGGCCGTGTGCCGTAAATGCGTGCCCCGAGCGGCAAGTCTTTCCTGCCCGCGCGCGCGCGTTCCCTTGCTAAACCCCCCTTCCTTCCTCGCAGGCCGCTCGGACTTTTACTTCCTCCTCCGCCGCGAGCGCACCTAGGAAACAGAAAGTGTCGGTGAACCCGCAGGCAATGCCCCTGCGTGAAGCAGCGCATATCCTCAAAGTAAGACACCTCTGCTCCACTGTTCACATCCCCGGGAGCGAGCAATCGCTCACCATCTATCCCCGACCTTCCTCCCTCGTGCCCTCCTCTATCCGTCAAACAGGCACTCTCCGTCAAATCCCCCTTCTCGGCGTACGAGATCGAGATCCTGACGAAATTCGACAAATCGGCTCCGCCGCTACGTGGGCGGATCTCATTGCCCCGAGATTCACGGAAGCGGGAAGAGGTCGTCTTGGTTTTCGCAGAGGGCGATGCGGCGGCGGAGGCGAAGGCTGCTGGGGCTGCTTTTGTCGGTGGAGATGAGTTGATTCCCAAGGTATGCTCCTACGTTTT
The DNA here is from genome assembly GCA_030039265.1 of Naganishia cerealis. Lineage (NCBI taxonomy): Eukaryota > Fungi > Basidiomycota > Tremellomycetes > Filobasidiales > Filobasidiaceae > Naganishia > Naganishia cerealis. The sequence continues at coordinate 87,837 of JASBWR010000112.1, read as the reverse complement.
TCAACCTTCCAAAGCGGACTGCGATGAACTCATTGACCCGCTCCCCAGGTCCTTAGTGGGGAAATCAGCCCAACAAAAGTCATCTCAACGCCAGGCATGTTGCCCACCATCGCGCCCAAACTCGCACGTTTCCTCGGCCCCAAGGGGCTCATGCCTGTTGCGAAACGAGGCACCGTGAGGGATGATGTGGCAGAGGCCATCTCGGAGGCAAGAGGGTTGTTGGATTGGAAGGGTGATAAACAAGGCCATGTTCGAGCGGGTGAGTAACTTTTGGCTCTCTTCAAAGCCGGGATATAGCTCACCATTCTGATCGCTGGATTATCTGTGTAATCAGCCGTGGCAAGGGTAAGAGAATCTCAACCATTTCTTGGCTTTCCGCTCATGATCGACTGACCCCGGTCTATTCGACGACAGGTGGGATTCCCAATCTCTGACGTCGAGGCAAACGTCAGACACTTTGTGGGTGCCGTCAAGGCAGGACAGGCGGCATTGGCCGCTGATAACATGAGGACCAAGCGAGGTAAGTGAAACGTAACGTGGCAGACGGCGTTGTGGTCTTGCCGTGGGTATCACGCGTTGCTAAAACTCGTGCCCACAACCAGGTTCGCCTGTGCTCCGAGTCAGTCTGGCTACCACGCACGGTCCCAGTATAGAATTGAATGATCTGTAGCGGAAAATCAGACTATGTACAACCAGATCTAGGATATCATACAGGATACCAGCTTTCAATCCTTGTACAATCTTCTTTGGATCACCAGTAGCGCCACAAGATGGATACCCAGGAACATGTAAAACACCCGTCCTTCACCCTGCATCTGGCCCTTGTCATCCTCGTATGCAAGCGCATTGCGTAACGGCAAGAAGGCGAGCGCGATGATGAAATTGGAAATCCAAGAGCAGCTCAAAGCGAGCGATGAAACGGCGGGTACCGCTTGAGGAGGGACGAGTTCACTAATGAGCAGAAAGGGTACAGGGCCCAGCGCTAACGCGAACGAGGCAACAAAGGTGACGATTGTGATGCTTGAGAGGATTTTAAAGTGTCCGTCCAGGCCGACAGCGAGGAGGGTGGACGATACGGCCATCCCGACTACTGACATGAGCAAAAGGGGTTTTCTTCCGACCCTCTATACATGCACAAGGGTATTAAATCAGCTGTCGACATTGGGTGAGAGATTGGGAGACCACGTACGTCGATCAAGAGTAGAGATGGGACCGTCATGGCGACGTTGATCAAGCTCACAAGAATTCCAATCATGCCGCTCTTGTCCGGCATGAGATCTTTAAGTACCGGCGTTGAGTAAAACAAGACAGCATTGATTCCGGAAAATTGCTGCATGATGAGACAGAAGGCCACTAGCAGGACATGCGGACGCAGCACAGGCGACGAGAGAAGCGAATGGAGGGTATCAGGATGGTTGTCTGAGGCGACGGGAAGATTGTGGTTATCGTCTCCAGGTAGGAGAGGAGAGGCTGGAGGGTAAGTCTTGGTATTCAGCACCTCTCGCAGAATCGATTCTGAGACTGAATACCTACATTCGGCGTCTTGGTTGTCCGCCTGGCCAGCACGAATCGCACTCTGTGCCTCATCAGGCTCGATATTCATGGTACCTTCCTGAAGGAATTTGGTCGATCTCTCCCTTTCTTGCATCAACCCGTTCGGTACCCTGATATGTCCAGCAACGAGCTGAATGACCGCAACCAAGCCGCTTGTTAACACGACGTAACGCCATCCACCGAGCTTGTCGCCTTTCATTCCCGTAGCAATCAAGCCGGCCACTTGGGCAGAGAAGATTCCCAAGACGATCGCGAGTTGGTTCAAGATCCCGATGGACCCACTATGGGACAGTACCAATGAATTGGTAGATGTTTTAGATATCCCGCTTAACAGAGGTGGAACGGTGGTAATCGCTAATCCGGAAGCTATTCCAGCTACAATCCTGCAGAGCCAAGAAGAGAATAAGTTATATTTTCCAATAAGGGAGAAAGGTCCTCATGGACATGGCTTACCTGCCTACAAGGACAACCGTCCAGTGAGGTGCAGCAAACATGACCAAACTTCCAATCGCATTCAAAAGGCCCGTTATCTTTATCGATCCAATGACTCCAACCTTTCCCGTCGCCCGTGCGCTCAGGATGGACCCCACTAACCCACCAATGGTGAAGACAGCAGTGGCAGCCGAGTATCGTGACGAGTCGATTCCAAGGCAGTCCGGTAACCCGGAGACAATGGAGGAATTGGATCCAGCGAGGTTGGGAGTGGTCACTGGGATGCAGGTGATTGATGCTTCAGGAAAGTTGAGCTCCGATATGTGATAGCCATCTTCCATATTAGAGAAGAGGTGCGGCATCAGCCCTTTCTCGATGGGCTGCCCTCGCTATTCAACTCACAATTCCATGTAGACCTACGGTGAAAGCAAGTGTAAGGAGGGAGTTGCAGGATCAGCAATCATCTGCACTTACAGGCAGGACCAAAGAATTAACTCGAGATCTTGGTACAGACCATACCGAGCCATTTTGACGCGATCTGACATACGTCAAGGTCTTGCTTGCCGACTCGGAGTTACGAGCTGTCTACCGTTGTTAAATCACGGACACTGGTCTTCTGGTAGCATGTAACTAGCTATGCAATCCACCCAAGATGATGAAGCTGATAACGGGGGTTACATTTCAAGGAACCAGGTGCTCCTCGGAGCTCATCGATGGCTTGTAATTGTCGGATATCACCGTCATCCAACTCGTGAACGCCGGCAGTCTAGCCAGCCAACAAGTTTATTATGTGCTTCAACATCTTCACTTGAGGCTTCCCACCATCATACTATCCACATTCAATTCTGTTTAACTGTTTCCCTGGCTACACCTACGCCACGCAAGAAGCAGTATCATACAAGATCATAATGGATTACGAAACACGTATCGACGATGATCTCGCCGTTCATCGACTTGCCTATGGATCAGGGTTGTTGCGGTACTCTCTAGATGCACACTATCTCATCAGCCTTTCAAATGAGGGGACATGAAACACGATACGCTTACCCTTTCTGTTCGAGCTCGAGCCGCAAGGATGACAGCTGACGTTCCTGCTCTTCCGACATTGCTATGTGACCAGACTGAGATTCGATACGAAACACTTCTGTCAGATACACATACTCTTACCTTTTAACTCTCCAATATATGATATGGCTGGGGGAAAAAGAATGGTTAGTAACAGGTAAGTACTTCGCTTAAGGAGACTCTCTCTGCAAACGAATCCTTTCCACTCACCTCGGTCTAGTATATTGATTTTGCTAACCTTCTGGCCGTCCATGGGCATGGCATCCCTCAAGTTAGCAAATTTATCTCGCAGCTCCACCCTCCGGCCTTTTTCTGCCTCAATTCGAGCTTTCTTGGGATCGACATTCGATAACGGGAGAGTGAAATTAGATATCCCTGCTCGTGTGAGTGGCATATAAGTTAGGGGATAGGCGCTTGGGCCTTCCTTTCGTTTACTCGAGATCGGAGATGGCGACCTGAGGTGTCGAGTTACCGTACCAGGAGAACTCGCTCTACGGGGATAAGGGTTGGGAAACCCGGACGAATGTTCACTGCTCGTCACGCCTTGTCTTTTCCCGCCTTTATAGTATGGCATGGAGTCTTTAAGATGGGTCGGATGGGAGGCAGTCCTGGGCGGGTTTAACAAAGCGTCCAGCCCACCAGAAGAAGAGGGTAATGACACTGATGCAAGATGGGGAGAACCATCGATGGGCGAATGCTGAGATTGCTCCGAAGAGGTGGGCATAAAGGAGAAGGGAGACTCCAACGCGAAATAATTGGATGAAGTGGCGGGCTGATACATTGGATGAAGAGCTAAGACATGGATCAGCTAAGACATGAGATTAGTGAGTTGTCTTGAGCCTACCAGGTGAAGGAAGACCCGGAAGAGTTGAAGGCATTGAAATTGTCCGCTGGAGCATCAAAGCCGCATCTTCTGACTGCCCGTCAGGGTACTGCAGGCGCTGTCCCGCTGATTCGTAGTGGATCGAGGCTTCGCTGCTCCTCGTAGCCGTCATATGGACGTTCGAATGCATGCCTGTAAGTGTTCCTGAAGATGTCAATCACTTGTAGCGTACAGAAAGGGGATGGAACCTCGCCACTTACCTGACGGACTCAAGGCATTCGAGATCGATAACCTCGACAAGTGTGCATTCGATGGCGGATCGTGTTGCGGTAGGCGATAATCGCCCAAGTTGGCCATATGTTCCGTCGACGAGGAACAGTCCTGCCATCTCGCCATCGAGGTGGGAAGCGGTAACTGGGCATCAAATGGAACGGAACGGGCGACGTTGACTGTGTTGTTCGTTGCGATCGCCGTATCAGTCTCAGGTCTCAAAGGTATGACATTGCTCTTTGGGCTGACGTCTGTCAGGGGCATACCAGTTGTTAACTTAATCCTTCTACGAGGGGTATCACTTACCGTAGAGCCCTCCGGTCGCTCTGTCGAGCCGCACTTTCTCGTTTCTCTGCATTCTCCTGCTGACACACCGCTTAGATCTCCTTCTAGATTCGTGAAACATAAGACCAATCAGAAGACGCAAGGTTGTCGCATTGGGACCGCATTTTTAGTTAACTCACTATAATCTTGAGAAAGAGTGGCAGGACGACTTGGATGTAAGCACCTCTATACGTTACGCTGAGCCGAAGGGAAGCTGATAATGCTGTATGAATCCAATGCGACGGAGATCTTTCTTCTAATACTGTGAGGTAGCAGCCTTCTAGTATTACGCTGCATAAAGGGTGAGCGAAGGTTTCCAGTCAAGTTTAGTAGTTGTACCCACTGACTCACCTTCTTCCTGAGTCTTGCAGCAGATACTTCGGATGCCAATCTGGAGGTTCCTCGGCTTTGTTTGGTTAATTGGTTTTGCATCGCGGCGGAAGATTCTGAGCAACATACCTAGATGTCAGCGCTGTCCTGTCAGAAGATATGATGTACCGAGCAGGAAACCCGATAGGGGTTCAAGATCTCCTCCTTCGGGTTCATACCAATCTTTCGGGTATAGCGACTCGCGTTGTCACCGAGCACCTCCTATACAAAGAATGTTATTCGAGGACCCCGTTACTTGGAATCGCAAGACTGATAGAGCAATGATAATCAGTCTACTCCGAGCGTGAACATCTGAGACTTTACATGCGTCGCACAGGAGTTTCCATATCTGTTTCCATTGCCTTTGTAAGTGCAGGGAAAGTGTTGATCTTGCTCCTCGGTACGAAACACACACAAAGGACAAAGCAAGAGCCGGAGAGAGCCATCGCCGAAGGTGTCAAGTGACCGATACCAGCTTTGGGGTCGTCAGACAGCTTTGCGACGAGCTGCCAGACTGGCACTTTGGGCTGAAGAAAGCTGAGAGGGTACTTATCGTTTCAGATCAAGACGCTTACATTGTCTTGCCATGTAATCCCTTTGGCTGATGAGCTGCTGGCAGCACCGTCGCTGCACCTCACTATTCTAGAATACCCTGATAAAGCAAGTTTCTAACACAATCCACCTGTAACGGGGGCGCCCTGAAACGTCTGAGAAGTCCAATGGTATCTGCCTTCCCGCCGAGAGATCGGCCGTCATGAGGCGGCTGATCAAGACCCCCTTTCTTGACCTGGTTGCCCGCATCATCGCAAGTCACCAATGTGAGGTGTCCGGCGGTTTTTGGAGGGTTGATGAAGAATCAAACGTGCTTGATCGTAACTGTACTCTCCTCGCTGCTTACAGTAACGGATCTTTGCTGGTTTACTTGCAGACCAAAAGATCCATATGATGGCTATGAACAGGATCCGCTCGAGCCACAGTGTCCTCCAGACATGCGTGTGGCGACATAGACGGCGTCATTCCAGATTCTGATCCAGACCCCCCCTTTATTTTATGATACTCATCGAATCCACCTGTCACTGAAATGCTGTTCGCGGCTCAAGGTATTGGTATTGGTTCCCGCTTGATTGCCGTGCAGTGGACCGGAAATTCAATCCCTCTCCAAGCAATTCTCTCACGCTAACACAGGCCGTCATCCCAGACAGATCAAATATCTATTGCTGGCCTCGATAAATGGTTAATAACAATAGTGATGGCAACATAAATAACCCGAAAAGCAGACCCAATGTCCGCATATGCTGACGAACAATAAATATAGCAACACTCCTTCTAAAAAAACACCATGTCTACGCATTACTCTTCGGTGTTAATAAGCTCGGAGACTTTCCAGTCCTCAAAGCTTCCATCTAACCGGTCGATGAAGGATGAGATACACATCAACTTCGTGCAGATGCTGATTTGAAGCTAGAAGCCTTACCAGGAAGATAACGTCGCACTACCAATGGGATTTTCTTTTGCTTCAACTCCTTTGTGGCAATTTCTAGTGGATCCGTTTCGCCTTCGAGCGGTACCAGCACTGGTGCGTTCATACTGTAACCCGAATGGAGTACACATCAGTCAGCCTGTTGGTCCGCTCAGATATAAAGCCCATTGGAGCAGGACTACTCACCTAATTTGTAATGCCCTGGTACCCAATATCCTTGCACGTTCATATTTGGTCAGATACGGTGTTGTTACCCGCTTCTCGTTCGCTTTTGGCACCTTGCCTGTCCGGACCGTCGCCTGTAGATGAGACGACAAAGATGGATTAGCTTTCTACGCATAAGGCTGCAGGTTTCATTATAAATGTGACAGCTCTCGCTTTCGTCTTCCGTGTTCAGAAACCCATTTACGGTATTTCCATTATACGAAAGCCTGAGGGCTGTCGACGCTCGAAACGCTTTGGCTTTGCGGGCCACGACGACCCTGCAATCCAGCAAGCAATGGACTTACATCACCCGACGTTCCATTGACTCCTCCTGCATCTCCCAGCTCTTCTTCTTGATCAGCAGCACCGGATTGGCCGACGGTTCCTTCATCGATCATGTGATCAGCCTAGAGAATACGAAACGCCGTACGTTAGCAGCTACTTTCAGAGATTGATCGATAGGTTTCCAGACGCCTCCTCACATCCAGCTGTTCATCGAAGTCCATACCATCATCCATGCTGAGAATCGCGTGTTTTTTTAGTCAATCTTGCCGAATAGCTTTAAGAAACTCGTATTGGCTTACTTGGCTTGGCCAGCATCATCTCCATAGTCTGACATCTTGCTATCCTGTGTATTTGTGTTGTAAAGAGCTTGTTCGGCTTAGCGTCTTCTTTTCGTAACGATTGCGGGTCCAAGAGTGGCAAAACGACCGGAAAATTTGGCGTAGTATCGACGGTCGTATAAAGTCACTGCACGATGTAGGTAACGTAACTGATAATGATAAACCTTAAATCGATATTGACTGAATGCTCACGATAGCTTGAACTTGTGCATACAGCCAGAAATTACCGAGCTTTCGGCCGCCGGGGGGTCGATCGTTCGAGGAGGCTGTAAAGTCGCGCTTGATCAGTGAATCAAAGGCGCGGTATTCCAGATGTAGTTCTTGTATGCTTCCTTTTAAACTCTTGCAGATTCAATGTAGGTACATGCTGGCATACGCTGCGCTCATGAGTGCCGGACAGGAGTATGCACCGTGAAGGATTGTTTCAGACGAAGCAATGATAGTGTGGGGGAAGGTCAGGGAAAGGCGCGAGTATAACGCTGTGCGTTCTCAAGCCGTTCAGCTGACCATTTCCATTACAATCGTCGAAATGGACGGATGGCAGGGAAATGCTAGTAATAAAAATGTAATCGTTATGATGGCATGGGCGTAGATGTCATATCTTTGCAACTCCATCGATTGTATCCTCGGTTCGTATATTTAATACACGAGATATGCGATGGCACTAGTATTCAGCGCGCAGGGAATGTCAGATCGCAACTCACTGCGAGATAGTCACGGCGCACTCACAGCAGCGGAAAGCCAGACAACAGGCCTATCCAGAAGACAATGTTGCCGATGGTTTTATTCCTCCGGATGATAGGCAGCCGGCCGAGCCAAATCATCGGCAATTGCGCCATCTGAGGGAAAATGCAAGGAAATGTTCATATCATGGCTGAGATAAAACCGAAGGCTCGCTCCAAGCCCTTACCTGCATAGCAAACAAGTACAACCTATCCGCATGAAAATTGAAGAAAACATTAGCTGGAACCACAATGCCGCAGTGCTTATGGTCAAACTCGCCTGATTTTCTTTGTCACGACCGCCATGACCATCTCGTGACAGAGCGCCGAAAGCAGAAATGTCAAAAATGTTGCAGAAGTTTTGGATAGCTGGTACGTGGACATTGTCGAAGCGTAGACATGCCGAAGAAGGAAAGTCTTGCGGTAATGGTATCCCATCAGTTCTCGTTGACGTCCCTGAATAGCAGAACGAGGACCTACATGTACTGGCTTATTCCATTTTCGTGCAAACTCGTCCCAGGTTGTGGAATTCCACCTGGTTGCACAAGGACAGGTAAGTGAGGCTCTGGGAAGGCAAGAGACTAAGGGAAGCTTACCAGTCCTGATAGAATTCTCGGTCTGCGAAGCTGACAGCCATGCCACCAGGATCACATTCAGCATCTATTGCCACTCAACACAAATATTCCGTAAGGTACGTACTATGTCAGTTCGGCGAAGCCATTGCACACACACTCGAATATCTATAACGCGCATGAATAAGACAAATGAGTGAACTTCCGTATCATCGCACAGACAAAATTTGTCCATTTACGATACTATCAAACGGCGAAAATGCGAAATTAGTGTTTCGAAAACTAGGCTTCGTCGCTTCGACTTACTAGAAGATACTATAATTGATAGATGCCAAATGCGATGTGGTCAGTATAGACTCAATGGTGAAGTTGTGGTATAAAACCTACAGCAGATAATTGACAATCATGGGTACGGCCAGTTCCATGTACGCTTTCAAGAGAGATTCTCCGGGTTTAGGCATATAGGGAAGGATGTAGTATTCCGTGATGGTGTAAATCAGAGAAAATACACCAAACGTGGCGAAAACCTTTTCGACGACGTAGGTCGGTCTGAGACTGTGATGGAAAAAGAGAAGGCGGAATTCGAAGTTGAGAAACAAATCGAGAAACCGCATGGTAAGGGGATGCGTTGACTCACGTGGTTGTTCTTGGGTACCAAAGTTGGTAACATAGAGTCGGCATGCACATAAACTCCCAATAAGACTTGTATCCGATGTTCTCCGGCCATACGATTCCTCCGGATCCATGGCTCGTCAGCTCATCCTGCATCGTGTCGATATTCTTCGCCAAGGTCGCCACGCGTTCGTCTGAAGCGTACGTCAAGACGCTTGGCGGTCGTCTGGGCCGCAATGAGGCCATGTGTGCCGGCTCAAGTGATGTTCCTAGTTGGACGTTACTTTTATGAGGATCGGCGTTGTTTCCCGTCGGTATAGTAGATGGGGTGTTGATACCCGATCCCTCCAATGTAGGTGTTCCTATCGGTGTCGGTGTAGGTGACTGTTCGCGAGACAACTTTTGCGATGCAGTAGCTCGTGCTCGGGGACCGGAGGTGGCGTTCAGTTCTGCCACTACCTCGGGAGCAAGCCTGAGTTTTAGCAAGTCTCCTTGGGAAACGTAACCGGTGGTAAAAGACGTCGCTCCAGGTGGAACCATTGGCGTCCCAACCGGAATATCACTGCCTCTTCTCGAACTCCCTGGGCTGGAGTCACCATTTCCCAAAGGTGTTTGCTCGCCTGTGGACTGCTCTGTAGGCTTTGGCAAGATCCGTGGGTCCGATTCCTGCTGATGATCGGCTTCACGACGTTCGTGTTCCTTGGCCTTTGAATTCGCTTCCATCCGGATCTTTTCTCCATGGTCTGGAAAAGAGTCGAGCAACTGCTGAAGGTGCCGCTCTTCTTCCTTTTTCTTGAAGTAAATATCGGAAAGCATGCCGTTATGAGCACAATATGAGTGCATCTTCATCATACTCGACAAGGCATCTATTGGGAGTCGGTCATGTCAGACCAAATTATTAAAGGGGAGCCAGTGGGAGGATATAATCTTACGCAGAACCAAAAAGCCTGCCTGGACCCAGTACCACTGTCGATACCACCCCCACCAAACTACGATTCCGAGGAAGGTCGTTTGCCAGAGATGCTGAATGATGGATCCCGTCCAGTAATACCTATACGTCCCATTCTGCAACCCTTTGACAAATGGCACACAAACAAACATGGATGAAACCATGATAAAATCCGAGATTGCAAGCACCCATCCATCACGTGTAATAAGCCGACCGAAAGTGAAGCTCAAGAGGGTGCGCGATGTTTCCCAGGAATGCACTACAGCTCTGCACAGGACCAGGAAGAGGCCTGGCACGGATCACGAGATATAATGGACGAAAAGGATGAGCCAACCTTCGCATCCTAGAGTCAAAAAGGCATTCGCCATATACATACCAATCCAAAAGAGAGTATAGAACCCCCAGAAAGGATCACCTGCAGCCTTGACATTGTGTCTGTCGAGACCGCTAGCTCGAGGCGTAAAGGTTATCATTGCTTTGAGCTGGCTAGTAGATGTCGAGCGATAGGGCCGTACTCTGACATCGCCATTTGGAGTTGGTATGATGGAACCAGACTTGCCCGGAATGGGGGCGGTGATGGATATCGACGAGTCCGGGTTAGAGGTCATGGTGACTGGTCCAAGATTTCTGCCTGAGCCAGAGCGGGCTCGAGGGGTTCTCGCGGCCATGATGTGTATGATAGCTCGTGGGAGTTGATATTGTGTCGAAGAGTGCGCCGTCTGGCTGGTTGCAAGGATGAAGCTGTCTTGTAGGACTGTGGCCATACGAAATCCACGCTCGGCAACTCAGTCAGCCAAGACCGGCCGCCGGGCTATCTGACTCATCGCCGATGGTGCCGTGATGACTACCTTACTGCCGACGGCTTAGCAGCTGACGGCTTGCCCCGCGTACTGAATTTCAGCCTGTTTCGAAAGACCTGTGCCGTTCTCCATCTTGCCGCGCAGTGAACTTCCCCCACGATGAAAGGTTTCCTAGGCAGTATATCCGGATCCTCTAAGGAAGCGGGTAAGACACAGCCCTCTGCGAACACAACCATTCCGTCAGACCCACCCCCGGCGTACACACCCAGCCCTGATCTCTCGACATCTGCCAGTAGTGGATCATCGTCCATAAGGCCAAACATCAGCCCCGCAGCGTATGTTCCTAGCTCAGCGGGGAGTACTAGCTCATCCGCTCCTTCCTCCTCGCGAATCAACCAAAGTCCATGCACACCGACAGATCAGCCAGTACCTGGACGACCGCTGCTACGCGACGGAAAATGTCTAGTGTACAAGCCCGGATTCTTTTGTGAGAAATGTGCGCACGAGTTATCCCTGGTGTGTTTGGAAAGGCCTTCTGATTCACCTCTGATTGGTATCCCATGCAAGGCGGAAACACGGGATTCAAGAATGATGATCCGTATCACCCATGCAAGAGTGTAAGTTGCCTTCTTCGGCTGTTAAACCCATCATCTCCACCTAAATCATCTGCTACCCATCCCATCGCCTTTTCAAGTGCTGGAGAAAGTACTCTCGGCCATACACCTCTGCTATTGCCCATTCGTGGGCTATAAACACACCCCACGACGAGCCGACCCATTTGACCACACATCAGGCGCAAAACTACCAACGGCCGCTCCTGCTCACCAACTTCCGGCCGTCGGCAGCTACACCGTATACTTCTCCACCTCCTCCAGGGGTCACCCTGAATCATTCGCTTATGCGCCCGGGATTGATAGAGCGCGGCGCGCAGCAGAACAGGAATAGCAGCTGGAGTGGCCCCTCTCAGCCTCCTCCCCGAACGGAGAAATACGGGTATGGAAGTCCGCAGGGTCCGGTTGGACCACCCCCGCCCCTACCTCCGATGATGCCGGTGCAGCAAGGCTTTGGACGTCCTTACCAATACCCAATGATGCCGAGCGGTTACGCGGGACAACAAGGCGCACTGCGCGTGTTCCCTGGTGACCCTCGAATAGGTGGATTGTAAGTCTCACGCTGGGTTTCTTCACAGTGAAGACAGAGAACAGAACAAGGTTTAGGGTGCTGCTTCTCCTTTAGACCTTGTCATTATTGCCGAAGCTTGGGGACCGTGCCCACATTTTTCGGACTAGACAATGATTTGTGCCCTGTATGTCGAGGTGTCGGCAGAGTATTTTGATAGATAACATCATAGCCCCAAGTGGCACTCGAACAACAATTGGTCTACAGCCCGCCGAGAAGGACCTTGGTCCTGTCAGTCGTGAGCATACACTATCGTACTAAGCTCGGGTACGGTCAAAGTGTAGCTGGCACTCAGCGAGTTTTGGTCTTCCGCTCCACCTGATCCTGCACTCGCAAGGCTCCTCCTACTCGTCTGGCCATATCAACCGTCATACAGAAAGGAAACAGGAAGAACGGAATGTACGAAGACAGCAGGACCACGAGCTGGAAACTCGACAATTCACCGGGTTGAGAAGGTGTCTTGCTCATCATGGCCGATAGCCAGGATGTGCTTTTGGAAGAACCGGGAAATGGCGCCGGTGACGGGATCTGAGGATTAATCAGATGGTATATGCAGGGTAGGAGAGTGGTGGATGTGGAAGCGCCGTAAATCATGATAAGAGCTATGGAGACGGGTAGAATCAGATGTTAGAAGACTTGTCCGATAATATAGTAAGGCCAGATTGTAAAGAGCATGTGGTACTAACGGTATACCGAACGTTTGTCTAAACGCGATGAAGTTTTGTGAATTGTTCAGAAACTAATTCCATCGATATGCACACCGCACAACTCACTGTAATAGAGACAGTATGCTGCAATAGCAAATACCGGCAATTGAAAGAAAACCTCGAGGAAAATGCTATAAAAGAAATGACAATGAGCTTTATATCGACACTCGACTGTTATCTCGGGACTGCTTTCGTCTGTACTCACAAACTCTTGAACCAGTACAATTCCCTTGCATCGCTGGCAAGTCCGCCGATCAGGGGGTCTCCACTAAACGCAATGTACCAGCTCATAAAGTCTTTCAGGGGTTGTGGCACTAAGTGGGAAGGATAGACTGCAACCCCATCGTTAAAGAGGGTGATGGGCTAGCGTTTGTGAGATTTCAGAAGGATCCTTGGGCATCGTTGCGAGCTTGTTTGCTTACGATGTGCAGCTATAACAAAGTGGTGGGTTCAGAGTCTATGCCTGCGCGCTTTCGCGATAGGAACTCACCACGAAGAACCAGAAATAGAGCCTGTCTAGAGGACGTTGGGATAACGGAGTTGGGGATGTCATTCTTTTTCAGTGGCCCTATGGCTCGTACGAGGAAATGTAGAGCTCTCGTCCAGCTCCATAGGACACATGATACCGCCTGTCAAGCTTTCAATACTGACCTGGCTCGGTTGATGCATGATCCAGCAGGTCGCGTAGAGGAGATTTGGATCCGAGACTGCGATATATCGAAGCTAACACGATATGCAACATCCAGCAAACCGACGCCAGCGCAACATCTCCCATATATCTGCCGCCTCTTAACCATTCTATACACCCTCGTCCTCGGCTACGTCTTATCTGTGGTCTATATCATGGAACGACGATCCGCAGCCAAGCGACGCCATGTTTACGCCGACTTGAACAGCTCTGACGCGACGTCCACCCTCCCCACTCCGTCCTCGTCTGCGTTCATTCCAAATATACCGCAGAATGACCACACACGACGCTCGAGAGACACGCTAAAGCCAGTCGACTTGAGCATTCCTCCTGCGTATCAGCAACCTTTCAACCGCTCAACAGTAGTGAACCTTGGCTCTGGAAGTACCGGCAGATCCCGAGAACCGCAAGGAGTGCTGAAATTCAGTATACGGAATGGTCGAAAGTGGTATCGTCACCTTGTCTTGGGTATCAGCGATGCTCTAAGGATAAACTCGAGTTTGAATCTCGTCTCTAGGTAAGCAACCCCACTTGGAAGCGGTATCCAAAGTCCGGTTGCTGAATCCGGGTGTTTCGCAAGCATAGCGATGCCGAATTGCGCGCGCAGGGTAAGAATATAGTATTTCCAAAGCAGACACGAGAACCCTTGCTCATTGGCTTTCCCCTCATACCCAGTGTTAAAAAGCTCGTACGTCATGGCTGTATTGTCTTTGCCAAACAAGCACGAATGCTAAGTCGAGTGTACTCCCTTCAGCCTCATAAACTTGATATGCCTCTTGTCAATCTTTGTTTTCGATAATCTAGTCTACCCTGCCATCAGACCAGCGAATCTATCACAGTCAGCATCGAACAAAGCGCATCATGTAAAGACGTTTTTCGACCTGTTCTGCAAATTCCCTATCTTTGCGTTTTGTTTCTGGATCAATGTAAGCTAGGTATTCCTGTTTGTTTCCGCAAGTTCTATCTCAGAGGAGGATTCTATGCTTAACATTGATCCGTTTTGGCAATAATAGGCTTCGTGGTCCTCATTGATATCGAAAAGAGCCTTAGTTGTTCAATATCCAACTTCCAGACAAGCTCAGCCAAATGCAAGTGCAGGAACGGCAAAGTGAGTGATTTGAAAGACCAGTTCTGGAGCAAGTCAATGTCGGTATCGCAAATTTACAACTTGATTTGTTTCCATAGCATTTTTCAACAAGTTCTGGCATCTCTGCCCCGCTTCTTACTGATCCTGGACTATCAGATTACGGTCTACTGTCTCTCTTTTGTTCCTTTTGTGGGCAAACCCCTAGCATTTGGTTATGCTTGTCTTCTCAATTCGTATTATTGCTTCGAGTAGGTAACGCTGATCAACGGCTATTGCCCATTTTACTGACTCATCCATGATGTTCCGTTCGGTAGCTTTAGCTTCTCAACTCGAGGCTGGAATCTACGTACAACGGCCAAGCATATGCGTCAGAAGATTCCGTATTTTGTCGGTTTTGGCAAGTCCTTTCCCGGGAAACTCCTCAATGCACACGAACTCGGATTAAACAGTTTGGGTAACAGGTCTCGCTCCCAGTCTGCTATGCGGCTTTGGCCCGCTGTTGTTGAACATGGCTGTGTTTGCTCTCATTTACCCCTTCGTAAGCGGCTATGCCATTCTCTTCATTGTTCATGCACTTAGCGGGTTGCTCGATTATCCTTTTTAGCTTGTGATTCAAGCTCTTCAAGCACGAGCAGTTCCAGCTCTTTCCTTGGAAGACGCAGCAACCTCATTGCCTCTCAGTCCTTACACGAACGGAGCACCAGCCACACCTTTCCTTTCGCACCAAGGTTCTCCGATCGGTACACCCATCACGACTAGCAATGGACTTCCCCCTTTATCACCAAACGGCCTCGGCTCGACTGACAACATGTTTGCGTTTCCCAATGAGGCATCTGATCAGATCGCTGCGCGGCTTCAAGCGTATCAACAGGATGGCCTGCTTGTTGGTGACGACGACTATGACGGCGGAAGACATTTCAATGGATATCGCGGTAGTGATAAATATATGCCACAACAGCAAAACGCCGCTCAAAGCGTACAGCGTTGGTTAGCCCGTGCATGGATTCTCATCCGCCACGTGCCCTTGTTCTGGATCGCCACCAGTTCTCAGGAAACGATGAGATGGTTCGTGCTTGGGCTTGAGCGGCGGGTCGGAAGAAGCAATGGAAGTATGTTTATCCAGAGTGATAGGAGGGGTTCCGCGTCGGGAATTTCTGGCAATGCATATACGGGGAAGAAGAGAAACAGTAGTTATAGATAGGTCGCGCTCTGTGAAGCGGGAAAACGAATAGATTCTACTGGGCGCCTTCTCTGAATTGTATACTAGCGAGCGCGAGCAGAGCGTACCCACGTCATCAAGCTGGAACAATGCTATACTCTATTGGGTTCTCTCTTACAACAAAGCTGATCCGAACAAAATGACAGCTAACGTCATTGCTCCTGTAGACGATAAGGTGATCATTTTCAAAGCACCGGAAGTCGAGCTTGTGGCAGCTGCAACAGCAGCGGAGGAGCCGGTCCCTGCGCCTGATCTGGAAACGGAACCAGATGCCGAGTCAGATGCTGCTGAGCTAGATGCTGTCGATGATACAGCTGTCGACGATATAGCTGTGGTCGTGGATGCTGCAGAAGAGGATGCTGCGGAAGAGGATGCGGCGGAAGAGGATGCGGCGGAAGAGGATGCGGCGGAAGAGGATGCGGCGGAAGAGGAGGACGGGGTTACACCTGCATCGTGCGCAGATTGCACAGCTGAAAGAGCACTGCCATATTCCTTCAGGTTACCAGGAGCGAGAGTTTGGATGATACCTTCTCCCTTGATTTGAGTCGAGTTGTCTGTGGCGGCATTGGCGTACTCCCAAGAGTCAAAGGCTTGTGCAACGTTGACGACCTTCCAGCCGTTCTTGAGCATGTCGCCATAAACATTTTTGAAGACTTGTACATCGGCAGCGGACGCTTCGTGTTCGAGCATGATGAGACCGGGGCTCTTGTTACCGCTGAACCACCCTCGCATGGTGGCAGTGACACCGTCAACGGTATATTTGGGGTCGGTACCGATCGCCCAGTCGGCGGAATCTTGGTTCCAGACGACAGTGGTTAGGCCGAAGACTTCCTTGGCGATCATTCGAACTCGGTAGTCAGCCTGTAAATTGGAATTGTCAGTACAGAACAGCTTTGGGATGCCATGGTACTCACATCACCGAACGGAGGTCGCTGAAGGATATACGAACAAATGGATTAGCGAATGCGCTCAGGTTTCCGCCGGCGTGACTTACCCAGTAAGCAGGAATGTATCCTCCCGTGATATCAAAGATAATCTGACTTGTCCATCCCAGCTCGCCCAGAATCTGCTCGTCTGTCATGCTGGTCATATACGGGTGACTCCATGTGTGAGAGGAGATCATCCCTCCGTCGTTCCACGCGCGCTGAAACACGTCCGGCAGGTTGAGGATATTCCCACCAATCATGAAATGTGTGGCACTGATGTTATTGGCCTCGATAAAGTCATATAGCTCCCCGCTAAACGAAGTCGGTCCGTCGTCGAAGTTCAGACCGATGACGCCATCCGGAGCATTGTGGATGTCTCCATCTCCAACACATTCATAGGTGAAAGAACAGACGGTGGGATCCGTGCCAGAGATTGAAGTACCGTTCGCGCTTTTGTATTGAGGGTAGCCGTTGTTCGGGGTCGATGGTCCGTACGTAGGGAAAGCAGGCGATTTCATCACTTCCGCCAAACGGTCTTTCCAGGCCTGTGGAATCCGATCCCCACTCGGGGTACTGCCCGGCGGAGGGTACGCGGCTCGCCATTCTGTAAAGATCTTATACATCAGCTTGGCATTGACGCATCGGACTGGCCGCCCCACCTACCTGAAGAACCGATAGCAGCGTCACTGGTCGCTCGTTTGAAGAGTTCAGCGGTCTTGCCGTGAGGATCTTGGAACCATCGGTCCATTAAGGAATTCCTCTTGGTATACAAGGGTTGATCGTGATCGTGGTGGGCATGGGGAGCGGCAGAAGTGAAGGTGACTAGGGTCGCGACCGCAAAAGCGTAGACAGCGGAGGTCTGGAAGAGCATCTTGTATGTCGTGATGTTTCGTGCAAGGCGATAATCGGAAATCAAGAAGCGGGTAGCGGGGAGGAAGCCGGTCGTTACTCGGAGCGTGAGAGTCGACGGGTAGAATAGGTTCTAGTATTATAAAAGACTGAGGTGCTGTATAACGAAGGTAGGGTTAGTCGAAGCGCTCGTAACGATTCGATCTTTGAGTACCAACTTGGTTAACGGGTCCACGAGAGAAGAAGCGACACAGCTTGGTAAACGAGGATTGAAAGCCGTCGCAAGAGGTGTGAAAGCCGTCGTAAGAGGTGGGGGACGAGAGAGACTTGTTAAAGGAGTGTGGTGTATCAAGCGAGTGTAAGGTGGAATGAATCCGAGATCTCTTATAAGATGCAGATCTGTATTGCGGCTATGTCAAAGGCTGACGGGGCGATGAAGGCGAAGCTAATCAAGTTCCGACAGCGTTATAAGAGAACTCAGCGCCGCGTGAGATCATGCATCAACAGTCGTTAGCGTGCGATGGTACCATAGATACGTAGGTCAACGCCACAGCATCTCAGATGATAGTACCGGCTGTGCTTGTTTGTTAGCTGCTTCAAGCGACTCTGTACGCCGACTATCTTGTTTATTATTGTTCGCACGCGGAAGCATCGCGCGAGATTCACCCGAAGGTTACCGATGCTTGAGCTGTGCAGAACACAAAGGGAGAAAGCCCGGTGTGTAGTAACCCCTCGGTTCGAGCTTCGGTTCAGCAAGTAAGCAGCTCGGTAAGCTGTTGAGCGCTTAGCACCCTTGTTGGCGTGGCGCGGGAGTGCCAAGCAGCTGAACCAGGTGCTGGGTGGTAGTAGAGAGAGCTGTAGAGAATCCCCTGATGGACGATAACACACCGGCACCGCTACGAGTACCTCAACCACGCGACGCAACAGCACGCAAACAAGAAATGGAAGCTAGCAGAAGGAGCTGCAGAAGGGCTTCCGGGAGCTAGCAGCCCGGCAGCTAGACTCTTCTTCGAAATGACAATAATAAACGGCCCGTTGCATATTTCGCCATTAGCTGACGTATGTGACAATAATGCGGCTATAGACACATGAAACGGACTAGCATCCCAGAGCCCAGACAGCTGGCATGACTGAACGACCTGCCGCTTCTGTCAGCGGCTGATGCCCGATGCTGCGGATTAGTGCCCAAATGACGTGTGACCTTTGCGACGTCAGTAGTCTCGACAACCTTCTCGACTCTCCATAGCCAGTACAATCCTTGTAAGGCACTATCAGCCGCTCGATGGTGCCCCGTGCTCCGTGCTCCCGAAGACAGGTGACTACTTACATACTGACATACTATCACGAGCGGAGTCACTGCCGTCGCATCCATGGCGACAACTGATTACGTCGAGGCATGAAACGTAATCGGCTCAGCAAAACCAGGCGACCAAACGTGCTATTCTAAGAGCAGTAATACCAGTATAGGACATCGTTGTACCAAGGTTCAGGACCATTGCAGAATCATTCTTTGAAGCCACTTCGCAAACCGCCCAATCCGTGTTGCAATGTCCCTAGACATTCCCGCCATAGTCCTCAAGCATCTTCCGCCCTCGATTGCGCCCCAAGACCTTCGACCGTTTTCTCGCTCCTTGCTTCTCCATGAACCCACCAAGTCTACGCTCTTTGTCAAGGTGGCTACCGGAAAGAACGTGCCGCAACTCATCGGTGAAGCCACAGGACTCAAGGCGATGAACGATGACTCTTTGAATCTAGTGCCGAAAGTTTACGGCTTTGGCTACGACAGCAACGATCGCCGTCAAGCGTGCATGATTACCGACTGGTTCGAGATGCGTGGATCGTGGAGGGATGAACAACACCAGCGTGAACTGGGCCGAAAGTTGGCACGCATGCACGAGTACAGGGATGAAGCGGGACATAACGGGAGGTTTGGGTTCATGGTGCCGACGCATTGTGGCGAGACGGAGCAGGATAATACCTGGGAAGATAGTTGGGAGGTCTTCTTTCGAGATCGGAGGTTAGGGGATCTGGTGCAAAGGATCAGAGACAAGGCGATCAATCAGAGCTGGGAGACGATGAAGACACAGTGAGTTCTACATCTGCCGCTTTTACCTGTGTATCTAACTGCCTTTTTGACAAATATTTGATGGATTCTGCAGAGCCATCCCGCTACTATTGTCTGAGATGAGTCCTCCGCCGAGGCCTGTTATTCTTCACGGCGATCTTTGGTCAGGCAACGTTGGGTTGGAATCGAAAACTGGATCGCCAGTCATCTACGATCCCGCCTGCTATTTTGGCCACAATGAGGCAGATTTGGGAATAACACACATGTTTGGCGGTAAGCATCATGGATGTGACTACCTTCATCAACAAGATTACAAGCTCTGTATGTGTAGGTTTTTCGAGCGACTTTTATGATGCATATCATGAGGTGCATCCCAGATCACAACCGTATTATGCGGAAAGGCAACAACTGTATGAGCTCTATCACCATCTGAACGTAGGCTGATAAAAAAACTGTTGTCACGCTGATAATCCACACTAACTGTATTGGGACGTAGCACACCTTGATGTTTGGTGGCGGGTATAAATCAGGAGCTTTGAGCATAATGAACAGACTAAATACTTGGGCTATAGCTCAGGACTGAGCGCTCGGCGCAAATTTGTGGCAGTCTCCCTGGCAGTTAACCACTCGTACGAAGGGTATAGGTTAGTACGATTCTCCAAAATCGTTATGCAGCGCTTGTCCTGAAGGGTTTGCTCTTACGATAATCTGCAGCTTGCAGGAGCTTTTGACGGTATAACTGAGATACCGCCAGTCCGTGCGCCCTCATATTCGGCGGCGTTGGGACCATTCACGGCGATTACATCACTGACACGACGACATTCATGATGCAGAAGGGGACTCGTGCTATACAGTGGATGATTCGGGGCCGCTGAAGCTACGGTTGATGGGGCACGCTATCTTGTACTTGCACTGCTGTACTGTCGGAAGTCGGACCGGATACAAAAATATCCTTGTTTACTCGGAGTCCTGCGGAGCCTGCCAATCATGAAGCCGAATGAATTGCTCTTTGCGGGTTGGTTTGTTTCACGCAGGCCCAACCCTCCACTTATCTCCTTGATCCGCCAACTCAGGCTTTGCCATCGTTTCTTGCATTCCAAAAATTGTTGCGCACGACATCTTGCTTTAATCTACTCAAAGCGTGAGTAACGAGACTAAGCAGCGGCTACCGACATTCGCGTATTTCGGCTGTCTGTTATTCAAGCCTCGAGGTCCCGATTGTTGTTGCCGCTTTTTACCGTCCCCACAACTTTCGGATTCGAGTTCAACATCTACTGATACGAATCGCCAAACTAATCACCGTCAACAACTCAAGTGTTACATAGCACCACTCATCAACTCTCTTCCTTGCCGCATACGGACTTTGCTCTCATTCTCGCCATACCCGACCCCGCAAGCTCCGTATCATATTTGCTCTATTTTTAAGCGGAGCAAAAAGAGCTCCAACTGGCATCTTGGAGGCCCAAGGAGGAAACGCTCGGCAGGAAGCATAACCAAAACGAAAAACGTAAGTGAATGGGGTTCCGTATGTAACCGCTATGCCGACGAATGAGTCGAAGGTTATACTTACTTAAAAAGCTTATATCCATTCAATCTGCAATATCCTTCACAGCAGATACCTCAAGTCGTCATTTGAAGATGGCCGAGAACTCTCCCCTTCCCAATGCGTTTGTTACCCTCTTAAACTCGTCTTCCTACTTGCCTGGAGCATTGGTCCTTTGTCATGCCCTCAATGACCTTCACCCTCAACCACGAGAAATCGACTTCCAAACCGTCTGTATCGTTACGCCCGAGACCGTAGACGTGGGAAGTATCAAGCAGCTTCGGCAGACGTTTGATTTGGTCATTGGCGTGGAAGTGATAACAAGCGGTATCGAAGGACAGGATGGTTTGGACCTTATGGGTAGGTGGAGCCTGAAACTTACATACAAGCATATGCTGAGATATATGCTCTTCCTTTCAGGCCGACCGGACCTGCATTCAGCGTTGACCAAACTTCACATCTTTCGATTATCCAAACATTTCCGCAAAGTCGTCTACTTGGATGCGGATGTTCTTCCATTACGACCCATTTCGCATCTTTTCAAGTTGCCGGAACATTTTTACGCCTCTCCGGATATCGGATGGCCTGACTGTTTCAACTCTGGCGTCATGGTATTTACTCCAAGGCAAGAGGACTTTGATGGCATGATGGGTCTCATGAAGGCGGCCAGAGAAGGTCAGGGCACATCAGGGCTCGGAATTGGAAATGGCAATGGCAGTTTTGACGGAGCTGATCAAGGATTGCTGAATGAGTGGTTCTCCGAAGAAGGCGGGGGAGGAGATTGGCATCGACTAAGCTTCACGTAAGCCCAACTACAGTATTCCGCTCATACCGGGTTTAAATCTCACTGTGCGTTACCCGCTTTTCTTCTCAGGTATAACGCTACTCCTTCGGCAACCTATACATACATGCCTGCGTACAGGCGGTACGGATCCAAGATCAATTGTGTTCACTTCATCGGTAATAACAAACCATGGAGGAGCATTATGACGAGGCCTGCGAGAGCTCCTGTCCCGACAGACCGAGAACAGAGCTTTGATTGTTAGTGGAAAAAAGGCCGAACGGTGTATGGAGCAGAGGCTAATGGTTATATTCTCTCTTACAGACCCTGCTTTGGTTGACAAGTGGTTTGCGGTCTACGATAAACACCTTCGACCGCTGGGAGAGACTGTTCGAACTCAGACATTCAGCGTCCCTGAAAACGTCGCAATATGGAATCGACCTGCACTAGCAACCGTGGAAGGCCGAGTCGATTTGCAAGACATGCACAAGTCTCACAAAGCCAAAAAGAGAGTTAGCTTCCTGCAGGGTACGACCACAAGCGCTGACTCGGCAGAAAATCAGTTGAGCGGATACTTTAGTCTCCCCTTGGAAGGCCGGATCGACTTGATGCGTCCACAACCTGTGCCAGAGGTGGGAAAGCCAGAGAGCGAGCCACGAGATGAACCAATGCCGTCGGCTTCGGCCTCTCCGCCCTTTGCGGCTCAAGTTCTGCCCTCACAAAAACCCAGTGAGTCTATGTTAGAGCGCCAAACGTCTCCTCCCGCAGTCTGGGACGCCAGAGTATCGGCACCTCCGCAACGATCGGGGGCTGAATACGGAGAAATGCGTGGTGGTTCATTCGATCACTACGAAAATGCTTGGGATAAGCCCCTTGGTCAACACCAAGAAAACGAGTGGAACCCGGTCAATAGCTATCCGGTCATACCCGACTCTGTCAAGGAAGACAAGTGGTACGCCGGAGCCACAGGTATCGCGCCGGACAGGACCAAAGTCAAAGAGGTTTTCCCATGGGAGACGGAGTCACGACCGGCTCCTTCTCGAAGGTTCCCTAAGGGTGATACACCCCCTCCAGCAGGAATGACTATCCCCCTGGTGGCCGTGAGCCATCCCACGCCACCGAATCAAACGCTCGCAGACGAATCTTATCAATCACACGTCTCTCTGGTTGCGAAATCAGGTGATAATGATTTTTACGGTATCTCTCAGGCTTCTCACCAAACGGGCCATATGTCTTTTGCCGATGCGATGCGTTCAGGATCGTACAAGAATGCTTGGGATAGCGTCCCAGCTATCAACAAATACGTGGCACGTCATGGCGGACGACCGTCAACTTCTGCGATCGAAGGTGTGATGACTCCTGCCTTGAAGTCAATGGCAGGCACCCCGGCACCAGAGAACCCATACGGTGTACCTCTGGTAGCCGGAGAAAAACAAGGACGGCGAGGCAACAAGGGAAAGCAACGAGATGACCACATCGACCGGCGCAGCGAGACCAGCAGGGATGGAGACGATGAGGACACCGAGTCCTCCGCTGAAGATGACTACGATTCAAGGCGACCTCCTATCAAATTGAAGCAGGGATCCGCTGGAGGCACAGAGCCGAACAGTCGACAAAGTCACTCTAGAAAAGTTTCACAAACCGGATCAAGTCGATCATATACCGAACGAGGAGCACAGACGGACAAGGTGGAAATGAGACATCAACACGTACAGGCGGGATTATCAGACACTGGAGGATCTCAGCTGCCATTGTCACCTACTACTTCCAGTGCTTATGAAAAACGCCCGACTTATGGTCGAAATGCCTATGGCTCTTCATCGTTGCCCAGTGATGTCACACCTATTGCATCTCGACGGACGTCCAGCGAGACCTTGATCTCTTCCCCACAAGCTGCTGGCAAATCATCAATACACCTGGCTGCCATAATGACACCTACACTTCCAGGAGAATCTGCAAGCTACATCGGTAAAATGCATTCCGGGAGCCAGGGAACGGGATACAGCAGTGTAGGATCAACGCCCGGTGCGTCAGATCCTCCCCGTCGGGCAGGCCGTGTTTTCGATCCCGCGACGGATATCGATGTAGGTACAAAGTACAACCGCCCCTGCTATATATTGGCTGACCTTTTTTTCTATAATGCAGATGAGACGAAAGGACACGCTGGATGCTTTGGCAAGAGGAATGAAACGGATGGGCAGCAACGCAACGCCCTAGCCATGCATGATGCCGCTTCGACACACCCTCTTGATTAGACTTTCTGTTCTTTGTTGATGGATGGATGGATTGATATGATAGATACGTTCGCACTTCTGCTTGAACCACCAGCATTTTGGTGCATACCTTGGGCCTGATAGCACCCGAACCTTGAGCATGTCCTCTAATTTGCATAGCTCCTTGGCTCTAACTGTAATCTTCAGCTTGTTTTCGGACTTTTCTCCTTTTTCAGCATATGTCATTTTTCTCAGTATCTAATATACATATTAGACCACTATGACATTTTCTTGAAAGCTCTTTGGGACTTTATGCAGACCGCTCAAGTGCACACCGGCGATCAAGTCTAGAGCCATGATCGGCGACTCCCATCACGCGGTTGAGCGGTATGAATCGTTGTTGCCTAGTCTAGCTGCTGGTGTCGAGTTTCGTTCCAGACAATCGTTGGAATCGACACCACAGCAATGATTCCATCTGCTGCACTCGTTTGCAAAACGCATGTTTCGATGAGCTGATCAAGGCAGCCTTAGGTCAGCTATAGCCCCTCTTACGCCAGATCTTCCCCTCTACTGACATTTAGTCGTACGACAATATAAACCTGAACGCAGCACTTATCGTGATGTCAGCACGTACCGCCAGATTGTCTCTTATAGTCAATCAGCCTAGGATCCTGTGTTCTGCTAGTTGCAAAAGACTACTTTCTATAGCCTCATCAACAAATCACCTACAGCCTTACGCTACCGCCCAAGCCCCATTCAGCAAAGCAAGCTCATTTGTTCAAACCCGCAGGATGTCCGACAGAGCTCATCCTCACTTGAACCGAAATGCGCCGTTCGATATGCAAGGCATGACCGCGGTTATGACTGATGGAGGCACAGGTACGTACTCCCCTCCACTATGTCCCCGAGTTGATCATAACTCCGCTGATCTCGTCGACCCCTAAGTATTAAAGATCGCAGCCTACTGGTCGTCCAGTTCTTCGATGAACGAACGTGAAACGTGGCGCGCTGTGCATCCGGCCGTACGACGAGGGTTGACTGCAAGAGTCCGAAGATAACGGACAGAGCGCAAGTGGGCAGAATTGATGTAGGCTATCATTTCATAACAGAGCGAACACCACTACCCTGATCTTTCAACATTCTGGATTCATACTTCTGTACCTCCTTCTCGTATGCGCCTATACCAAGAGCACGTATCTCGCAGGTCAGCTAGAGTCCGGGGCTGCGTCAGTGGCGGTTTCCAGATTCGTACTCAGCTCTCGTTTTGGTTTCTTGGACGGATCCACATCCCCGTCTTCGCGAGGTGGTAATGGTCTCTTGCCTCGCTTTTTCTTTATCACATATTTAGAGCCTCATGCCCCTTGGCACAGTGTGATGTTACTCACAAATCTGTCATCAAAAGCCTTCTTCTGCGCAAGAGCCTGTGCCTTCTTTTCTTCCACCGATAGCACCTGAAGCCATGATGAGAATGAAAGCGATGATCGTCAAACACTATTCACGAAATCAATGAGTTTCTTACGCGTTTTACCTTCTTTGTGTCTTTTGGTGCACTTGTGTCTTTCTGTTGAACCTGAAGCAAATAAAGCATATGTATAATATCTTCAGTGCCCCACCGAAGTAAGCATACAGACACTCGCCTCACCGGAGTATTTGTACCAGCTGCTACTGCCGGAGCACCGCTGGTCCTCCTTGAATCCCCGTCCTTATTCTTAACTAAAGTAACACCCTGTTCTGCAGAGCTAGATGGTGCATTCGAGTTGCCTGTGGTACCTGTTGACGCCATTACGGTGAATGATTCAGCTGTAAGGCATTGAGAAAAAGCCCAGGAGTCAGTTAAAGATGCTAATGCCGAGATGCCTATTTGATAAGGCGACAGGATTGCGACCTTGCGGTCGTCACGGCTCGCGGACTTTCGTCATCCCGATACACCGTCGCTACGTCAAATAAAACACCTACGCTACTGCTGTGATCTTCGGGCGAAATACTGTTCAAATGCTGAGCAGGCAACCACTGCACGAGCACAGGGCGGTCGTTCGACAATAGAAACCGCCATAAGATGCACCATATCCTCCCTTTCTACCACTACCACCAAAGCGATCGGGGCGGAAGAGCTGGCGGAAGCTAACACCCATCGCTCGACACCTTCGCACAACAGCTACCTTCACCTTGACCTGTCTTTCAGCATACATCTTGTGTACTTGATGCAGAGCAGGATATCCGGCTGGACCAAGTAACAATCGAAACCACTTTGGCAAGAGTTTAAGTGAGCAAAGCGGTCCGTATACAACCTCAATTCTACCGGACCCTGCAAATCCGAACACAATCAATCCAGATCCCCACATCATTACGCTTTTGAACTCCTTGAACCTCGAAAGCAACCAGTCTCAGAGCGGAGAGCATTCAGAGATTCACCATGTTCACAAATGAGATTGCTCATCTTAAGAGGTTAGGCGTACGAGGCGTAAGTACAGGGAGTACGGAGGGTCATCTTCCAAGAAAGCAATGACTCAGTTTCATGATACTCATTGTCGTTCCATGTTTTTCTTCGCAGCTGCTGCTCCAGGCCCTTAATATCGCTACAATGATTGCGGGAGGGCTCATGTCGTGGAAAGCACTTTGCCTTGTGACAAATTCTGCGTCTCCAGTGGTGGTCGTACTCTCGTAAGCGAGCACACAGAACGTCTCTATGCAGTGCTAACCGTCAATGTGGTTTTGTAAAGTGGTTCTATGGAGCCTGCTTTCTATAGGGGCGATATACTCTTCTTAACCAACCCAGTCAACGAGCAATACGTTGTAGGAGACATCACCGTTTATCAAGTGTGAGTCGATGTCCGTTTACTGATGGAAAGGATAATGAGTGATTCGCAGCGCCTTTTCTGATCTCGTTTTTTCTAGACCTGGAACAGATATACCTATTGTGCATAGAGTGATTGAGACTCGCGCTACGTAAGTTGCCTTATCGCTTACGGGATATCTTGCTATTAATCTCTGGGCGAGATATAGGAATTCGTCTCAATTGCTGCTAACTAAAGGAGATAATAATCACGGGGATGATTTAGTATTGTATGCAAAAGGAATGAAGTGGGTCGAGCGGGAACATGTTGTTGGCAAAGTTCGAGGGTAAGTCTAGCAACGTCCTTTGATCTTGCATGGCCAGAATTTGATCAACGGTGTTTGCTTGCTTGCACACAGGTTCTTGCCTTATGTTGGATATTTGACAATAGCATTGGTACGTTGATGCTCTATGACCCATTGCTTCCAGTGCAAGCTATCCGTTTCATGATTGACTGATGTCCCCCACCACATTTTACATGGTGATTCCAGAACGACTTCCCTCAACTGAAATATGCTCTTCTAGGCGGATTGGCATTGCTAATGCTTGTACAACGGGAATAACATTAATGTACAGTCTAAGATCAAGATTCTATGCGACAGAAAGATGCAAAGAGAGGCTTGTCGAGAATGACAGTATCTACGGAATCATGCGGCAGACGGTCTAAGGACGATGTCGATGATGGCTTGCAACTCCTCCAGCTCGTATGCTGACTCGAACCTCTCGAAACTACTCAATACAAGAGATACGTTCAATCCGTTGTACTGCAACCGCCAAGTTCATCTCTCGAGTTGCTCACCTAGTAATAAGAACTCGGGCCTCGTCCAGATTCTTTGGTCGAAGGTTCAATAGCTGCGAGATCTCGAAATCCGTGAGGTTCATGTGATCGTATTGGTTTTTAATTTCACTGCAGCACGGCCAGCCATCGTCAGGTTCAGGCGCGGTGTTTGTAGATACAGGTCTAAATCAGCTTACCCTCTTTTATGGTACGAAGAGAAGATATCTGCGGTCTTGAATGTATTCAGATACTCCACACATTTACCGACAACCCTGAATGCAGTTCTGAGTCAACATATGCTCTATGATACTCAGAGGTGCGCTTACTCTCGATCCATCTGGATTTCTGGGGCACCATATATGGTAACTGCCTGCTTTCGCACACTCAACAATGCCAGAGCTTCGTCGTGACTGACGGCGATGTTACCCTCAGACGCGAAATCTTGAAGTGGAAAGGACCGTGAGGGGCATGAGTCACGCTTGAAAACTGGTCCGCAATGATGGGCAACGGCATTTACCTGCTGGTAGCTTCCCTTTGACAATATCATCGTCCTCCTAACGAATGTTCCAGATCCCGGCAGAGGCGGTGGCGATGAGGACGAGGGAATCGGAGCATATATTCAGCTTCCATATTGACATCCGATTTCGAACTGTCGGGACTAGTCATCTTACTTCTTTCCGCCTTCGATCTCGGAAATGACGAACGTCCATCGTATCAATCACAGTCGCTGGTTATGTGAGTCAAGCTCGCTTGCTTTCCTAAGCAGAAGAAGCATGGACAAGCTTGGAGGCCATTACAGTACCACCATTTTGGGAGCAACAACTGACTGCAATCGGCCTTGACGACTTGCGACCTTGCGTCGTTATGTCGTGTATTTCCGGGCGGAATGATAAGCAACACTTCCAATCAAGTGAAACACTGACAAAGTAAACAAAGTCAAGCCCATCATTTGGGCAATCATAAGGAAGACGGTAGATGTGTAAAGCAAAGGTTTCCACGATCGATCCTGCGTATAGCATGACAGCCCGACGGTTGTACAGTTATCCTATAACTAGTGAGCCTAGGAAGAAATACCGACTGGCCCTCCCCGATACTTCTTTCCGCGTTCAAATACTGAAGTCACAGCTGAATTAACCCAGCTCCAACCAGCAAGCTCGGAGTTTAGGAATTCAATCAGGTCATGTCATCGGACCCTTGTGCATCTGCAGCATAGTGTGACCCCCTACGCAAGTCCGAAACATTCATCCCTTCTCACTGCTGGAAAGGCAGGAGCAGAAATCTCAGAATCAGTACAACGGGTTGCCCAAAGAATTCAAACTGGCATGAGCAAGATGACATCTTCCAACTTCTCGATGTCCAACTACGTAAGTCATGCTGACTTTTACCAATACGGCTTTCCGATTTAACGCTCTCCTTTTCTAGCAACTTGGAGAACCTCTTGGGAAAGGGGCTTCAGCTCAAGTCTACAGTATGCCGAGTCGATCACTCTTCGACGGAATATACATGCTAACGATTGAATGCGCATTATAGAGGCGCTCAACTGGACCTCCGGAGAAACTGTGGCAATCAAGCAGATAGCAATCAGCAACATACCAAAGGGAGAGCTCAGCGATATTATGGTGAGCATGCATCACGTGTGACCGCCCAGCATCCGTAATAGCTCACCGGGAATCGACATCTGCTCATTTTAGAGTGAGATCGATCTGCTAAAAAATCTCAATGTAAGCACGCCACAGTACAGCATTGAGGAAAAGGGTGTTGATTGCGGCAGGCGCTCATTAGCATCAAAACATTGTGAAATACCGAGGTGAGAATAGCTTAGTAAGATATCAGGGTAACGGAGCTCATGCTGTTTCGCATTTCGTTCGTCATCGATGGGTCAGGTTTTGTCAAGAGCGACGAGTATCTATACATCATTCTCGAGTGAGTACCTAGTCAGAAAAGCTTGCTTCATGCAACTCATACTATACGTTTGTCTGGAATGCGTAGGTACTGCGAGAATGGCTCATTGCAAACGATATCGAAGCGGTACGGAAAGTTTCCCGAAGACTTGGTGGCAGTTTATATATCGCAGGTATGGAAGCAGTCTATACCCGAGCAGGAGGGGTACTTACAAAACACGCGTTATAAAGGTGCTGCAAGGGTTGATTTATCTGCACTCCCAAGGTGTCATTCATCGTGACATTAAAGGAGCCAATATTCTTACGAATAAAGATGGCACGGTGAAATTGGCAGACTTTGGAGTGTCCACCTTGTTGCCCGGACATCACATATCAGCAAATATTATCGGGGCAGCGGACGGCTCGGATGGGTTAGGAGGCCGACCTAAACCTGTGACTGGCGACGATAGTGTAGTTGGTAGCCCATATTGGAGTAAGTTTATTGTGCTCCTTTCGAATCGACCACTTTCCCGCTGACCAGTAAATATATAGTGGCACCTGAGATTATTGAGCAAAGCGGTGCAGCAACTGCATCTGACATTTGGTAAGATCGTCTCCTACTTGCCTGCAATCGTTCCAGAGTAATAAACCGAGTATTTTTCAGGAGTCTGGGATGCGTGGTGATAGAACTGCTAGAAGGGAAGCCACCGTATTACAATTTGGAACCGATGCAAGCATTATTCAGAATCGTGCAAGACGACATGCCTCCAGTTCCGGAAGGCGCTTCAGCCGTAAGCACCTTCAATGCTTTTCAGCCCCAGGAACAATCTAAGAAATTTGCAATGTTACAGGTGGTAAAGGATTTTCTGTACCAATGCTTTCAAAAGGACCCGAACTTGCGCATATCAGCAAAGATGCTAGCTAAGCATCCCTGGATGATCGCCGCGCAACGCCAAGCGAACTCAACTGAAGAGGCGACTTTCGACGGTAGCCAGCTTGCCTCTCATTCCAATCAGTCGCGTGCGGTAACAGATGGATCCAGACCCAAAATTCTGCTCCCCAAGCGTAATGGAATGAACAGGGTTGCTATGGAGGGCAGCAAGGCATTCTCAAACGGAAGAACCTTGTCCTCTCAACCTAGCCAAGAGAACATTCACAGGAATAGCTCGGCCGAGAGTGTAGCGAATATGTCCAGGAGGCCATTGACGACGGTATACGATCAAGCGATTCAGAGAGTGCAAGAATGGAATGCGGCGCTAAACGGTATGTTTCTGAACGAGGTGAAACCTCTGTATCGCACTCACTCGATCCTGTCCCATAGCTAGACCGCAAAACCCTATCAAGATAGTCCGGCGTAAGGCCAACCTTCATAGGGATCCGCCTTCAAAACCAAGCGGCGATATCGGATCAACTAGCATGGGGCAGTCGTCCTCTGGGGGATCTCTCGAAGCCCATCTTAAATCAATAGCAGACCAACCTCGAGCCACATGGAAAAGCAGGTGGCTAGAAAGCAAATCTGCACTTACACCATCGGTGGGAGATGGTACGAGCGCCCAGGATGGAAGCATATGGGATGACGATTT
Source organism: Naganishia cerealis (assembly GCA_030039265.1). Classification (NCBI taxonomy): domain Eukaryota; kingdom Fungi; phylum Basidiomycota; class Tremellomycetes; order Filobasidiales; family Filobasidiaceae; genus Naganishia; species Naganishia cerealis. The sequence goes on along the minus strand of JASBWR010000112.1, from coordinate 56,707 downwards.
TGCAGGTAGTCCCGACCTCGCTAAATTCGCATATAGTAAGTCTTTTCCGGTCTGCCAATTCTTATCGCCGGACATACAGGAATGCACAACAGGTCGAATCAGCAGAGTCAGCAAGCAAGACACCGATAATGCAGAAACCATACGTCCGACTAGATCTCCTATAACATCCCCTGCGCTGCCTTTCGCGAGTGTCATGACGACGACCGACTACGACAACGTGAAAGAGCCGCCTCCAACAATCTCTGCGAAGGAGGGCAAGGCAAAAGAAGATTATTCAGCAGACATCGATTTTGACGAACATGCTTTCAGTCGAAAGATAGACAGACTACGAGTTGAGTGATTGTCAAGGTTCAAAAAGAAAGGCTATGCTCATCCATATGTTTCTTCTCGGTACAGCTAAAAAGAACCACATCCAGTAGTGGCAAGACGAGCGAAATTTCGCGTAAAGGCTTTACTTCACTTTTAGCTCCACCCTCTACCTGCTCATCTGGGACGGTAGCGAGGCGTCCTCAGCCTAATCCATCCCAGAGCCCAGGCAGTCGCTCAACTTCGCGCTCGAACTCTTTCAGAGCGGCAAATGCCGACGACGAATCGACTGAGCGAGCTCTTCTAAAACTCAACAAGTACGCAGAAAGGGACGACGAAGGCTATGACGATGTATTTATAGCAGATGATGAGAAGCGCTTTGGCTGTATGTTTGGTATTTTAGTATCGAGCGACGTTTGAGACTCACAGACGTCTTGCACAGCCCTCAATTCCAACACCTCGGATTCTCTCAAACTCAATGTGAAACGACCAAATGAAGCCTGGAGTGATGGTGACGATGAGGATAACGATCAAGAGGGAAACGACCCTTTTGCGGACGTAAGTGCACTTTTGATGAGAAAACTTAGGATTCTCACCTTCTTCAAAATGCTAGATCGAAGATTCGTTCACTGCATTTGATGTAGAGGCAAACCTGATACGGGATAAGCACGCTATGCTGTGCGCGAAAGTTAATGAGATGATTGACGACTTGCAGCCGTCCTCGCACGAGGAAGCGTTGCGTAACGCGAGCTATGAACTGGTAAGTAGCAGGTGAAAAACTATAGTGGGAAACCCGAACGGATAGCTCACCCGTGCGAGCCGTTAGATCGCTTTGCTGGAAGGTTCCTTCGAACTGCAAGAACATTTCATCGTCGCTCATGGTATGCTTGCTGTGCTAGAGGTTTTGGAGATCAAACCTAGCAGAGATGTCATGCTTAATCTGTTAAAGATCATCAACATGGCAAGTAGTGAAGGGCTTGCCTGAATCCTGAGATCCAAACCCTTATAATTCAACTTTCGTAGACTGTAGCTGCAGATGCGGGTGTTATGGAGCATATATGCCTCACCGGTGGAATACCAGTGATTGTGGTGAGTACACTCACCGGGATTTGCCTTAAACAACACTGTCAGACGAAATTCCCTTTCACAAACAGAATTTCATCTCGAAGAGATACTCGCTAGAAACCAGACTTGAAGTGTCTGTCTTTGTTAGAAGCCTAACCAGTTCAGCTTTAACATTGCAAATGTTCATCTCGTAAGTGAGAGACTCTTGCGTTATAATCAAGTCCCGCTCAAATGCTTGTTCTATTCAGTTGTCGTGGCATTCGAATGCTAGTAGAACTGCTTGACGAAGACTACACGGTCAACAAGGGTCTGGTTATTTCCGCGCTAGAAGGTATCGAAAGCGTCTTCAATCTACAAAGTGCCGCGCCGAAAAACGAATTCTGCCGCATGTTTGTCCGGGGGGGTATTGCAGATCCCCTCTCTTCCGCCCTCCTAAACATTGTAAAAGATACCAGCAAAGACGCCGAAGCCGCTAAGCACCGAATTCTTGTCCTGCTGTTACTGTTTTGTCAGACTGGTCAGGCAGATGTGCGAATCCGTAATGCTTTCGGGTCAAGAAGCTTCGTCATTTGTGAGTGATTGCACAACTCGTCACGATCGCCTACCACTGCAACCTTGCTAAGCCCCATACATATTAACATAGCGCTCTTGCGAAGCCTTCCACGCTTATCGCCGACATTGCTGCTTCTCGCATTGAAGTCCATCAAGCACTTGTCCACCAGCCAGCCTTTGCTTGACGTGCTGCAAAATGCGGACGCTATTCGAATCCTTCTTGACCTGCTGACGCACAAGCTCGGATCGCCAGGGATGAACGTGAGTCAAAGCATATTCGATAAGAACCGCACACGGACTCATAAATTCGTCTTCCAGGAAATCTGTTCACAAATTTTCCAGACCTTGTTCAACCTCTGCCGACTGAGCCGTTCAAGACAAGAGGAAGCAGCTCAAAATGGGCTTCTGCCCATACTTCGCCAGGTGGTCGACATCAACTCGCCATTGAAAGATTTCGCATTGCCCCTATTGTGTGATATGGCGAATGCCGGAAAGAGTGCCAAGCGACAGCTATGGAAAGTCGACGGCATCCAATGTAAGCCCCTTTAGCACCCAGGAACGTATAGCGAGGTGTGCGACTCATATATGTGATGGTCCTATACAGTGTATCTTGACTTGCTCGTGGATTCTTACTGGCGGGTAAGGTAAAGCAACATGCCACAAATCTCATTAGCTAATCCTTGCTGCCAAACAGGTCTCCGCATTGGAAGCTATTGTCACATGGTTAGTGACATCAGGTTACCTCTCCCTTGCCTACTTCTAATCATTTTACTGTTGAGTGGACCATAGGTTACAGGAGGAGACGGCGCGAGTAGAGGATCGCCTTTTGGAAAAATCTGCATTAGAGTCCCTCATTGGCGCATTCTGCAGGGCAACTGGGACATCGTTCGATAACATGCTGGAGCCGTGAGTCGCAATCCGCGTGACATATGACCGATGCCTAATAACAGTGGGGAAATAGGTTTACCAAAATGTTGCGAGTTTCGCCGCCACTTGCGCTGGGCTGTTCTCGCCCCATGCTAGTGAAGCGCATTTCCCATGCTCTCTCCAGAAGAAGCAACGCCATAGTGAAGCTCAACCTCCTACGATTGACAAAGATCATCTGCGAAAAAGAGGACAACTGCAACAGCTCCACGAGTCTCTCTGGCTTGGCACAAATAGTGGAGCATTTGAGCAAACAGGATGCAGCGGTGCTGGTCAGAGAGGTGAGTAATGTTCTTTGGATGGCGAAAAGCTTAATTTCAGCTAAGTAGCTCTTTCCTTCAGCTCGCCCGGGAGATCTTGCCTCTTTTAGCTGGATCGCGACCGCACGGATCCAGTGCATCTGTCAACGATAAAGAGAATGTACAGCGAGCCTTCACGCAACAACCTTTGATTGAGCGGGAGAGTGCCCTTCCGCTCGAAAGGACGCATTTACACTTGCATAGGTAAGCCATGGCTACCCTTTTGCCCGGAAGGTTGCACTGTTTCACAGATCTAAATTATCATTTATTTTTTTTGGAAAAGTCGTTCAGAATCCAGTTCATATGCTAGCCGGTCGAGAAGGGCAGCGTGAACCTAGCAATAACGAAGCGGTGGTTGCACAAGACTCGAATCATTATCGAAGGGCGTTACAGCTGGTACACAAATCTATTTATATGTTCTCAATTATGGATGCAAGCAGAATATGCTTCTGCTAGAGCATCCGTGAACGTTACTATGGTTGGCATTATACTTATGCAGGGGTTTGTGAGCCCGTTGGGGTACTGCTGGGTGATGCTGTTCTGGATTTGATGGGCAAAATGTCCGTCTTGAGTACTCTTGTAGTCTTGTTCTTCGGCTTCGGCGCTGCAAAAACAGAACAGTCCTGGTGAGTTCGGGACGCCAATGAAACGACGACTGTCATCGCACCATTGGCATTCTGTATCAAGTAAAATCTTCGTAGCAGCATGATCGCTTCAGGTCGGTAATATCCACCGAGTGCCTGGTAGGATGCGCTTGACTTGATTCGAGGTCTTTAGGTATCGATGTATGAGTCAACATCGAAAGCAGAGAATGTACCAGGGACACGCACGTATCATTTACGTCCAGTACACTTCCGCAACCTCCAAATCTCTCGTTACCTGCCCCGTAGAATACTTTACCAATTCCCACTTGGCGTAACGCAGAAGCGCACATGACACAGGGTTCCACAGTGACATATAGAGTAACGTCATGAAGCGGTAGTGTATGCGTTTTGAGTATTTCGTCAAGTGATACGAGTTCCGCATGTAACGTAGCCTATGAAGATGGAGAGGCTTCATCCTGGACTTGCACAATAGGAGCATCGCCTTATCTCACATTCCTCCACTCATTCGTGCGATTTCTCGCCTTTGCTATCTCTTTGCCGTCCTTGACAAATACGCATCCAACGGGTACCTCTTTTGCGGCAAGCGCTTCCTCAGCCTAAGTCAACAGCAAAGGTATTCGTATGGGAAGGGATATGGATAGACGAAACCTCGATAAGCATCGTGATAAGAGCAAGATTGATCTGATATTACAGTACAAAGCTTTCCAATATAACACTAAACTTCGATACGAATTCAAGCTCGGACTTACCTGACCGAGTGCGACCTTCATCCACTCAAGGTCAACCCCCTGCTGGTCCTCTATCGGAACATATATGGCTAATGGGGGTGTCCAATCGGTAGACTGCATATTGCCGGATCAAGCGCAGCAATGCGGAAACAGCACGGCAAAGGAACTCCTAGACAGAAAAAGGGTTGATATCTGAGGGACAGAGCATATGGTATTAGCGCTCGTGCAAATACGATGCGGATGTCCAGGGCAAACGTTGGGTGTTTGATTGTATCAGAATAATATGCGCGAATTGTTTGAAAGCATTGACTGCTACCGGTTCCTGAATTCTGCGAGAACACAAGAGCTTCCGAAAGAGAAAAACCTGTGTTTCCGAGAAGACATTCCCCGATAGATCTCTTGCTGACGTGCAAATGTCTGGCATAGAGTCTCTTCATTTGAAGACAAGGTACGAGAAGAGCGAGATAACACGAAAAAGACTCACAATTCCGATGGGTACTAGGGGAAAAAATGGTAGAGTAACTGGTTCTGCGTGAGCGTGAACTCCGGTACGGGGTCAGGCGAGATCCCCAGAGCGATCCGTGAGCTGGAAAGAGTGGCTAGGGTACTTGTAGTTAAATACCAAGAATGTCAGAGAATTTCAGCGGGCCCGTGCAATATCTTCCAGCTTCCATAAGCGCGATCGACCGTTCTTGGGGAAAGGAAAGCGCGTCGGCTGGGTCACGTGCGGGCCTATCGACTACCCTAGCCAGTTCTTTCATCCTGTCGTGTTCAGTTCTCGACTTTCCGAGAGTCAGGTTACTCTGCCGGCTTAGTGAAGTGGTTAACACGTTAGTTTCCGGTTCTCTTGTGAACCAGACCAGCTAAAGAGCACGGGTTCGAATCCCGTAGTCGGTTAATATTTTACGTGGAACCGACCCACTGAAACGCCAGAAACCGTCAAGACTTTCGGGTGCGACTATATATTCTGCCGCTTGCTGCACTTCACAAGCTGCTCGACTACGGTACTTAGTGTATCTCGCTATTACCGCCTTTGACTTTTACTGCCGAAGCTTTCCAACGACAATTTCCCCATCAATAATTGCTCATTGTGTTTCAATCAGCTCTGGCGCATATTCGAGAACTTGCCCACTGCGTCCCGAATTATACGAGTATATCCTAGAAGCAATACCGTATGCGCACAGGCACGCAGAGAGAGAATTAAGCTAGCAGCTCAGCTAGCGCAGCCAGCATACGGGTTGTCAGAGTTGTTGTCAGCCGATATGACAGTTGACGACCTAGAGATAGTTCGTCGCGCTGTTTGTAGTCCAAACGCTGCCATGTCGGCCAACCGTCAAGCTGACTTACTATACCAATGTGCGAAGGCAACTACCACTTTCCCGGCCATTCAACAAGTCCCGGGATAAGGTCGAGGCAATGGAAGGTGGACGCGACGTGGTGGTAAATTGCCATCTTATTGTAGCGTCGACTTGTGGCTAAACGTTTCGACTTGTTTCATGTGGTACTTTTTATGTTATTACGATAGTCGCGAAGTATACACCCTTAGCAGGTTATAGATTAAGCGCGGTTTGGTATCCGCTCTACGAAGCTCAGCCGCCCCGGACCAGCTCTCACTTCTCAGGGTTACCGCAGCTGAAGAGCTAGTCAAGGAATTCAAGCTGAGGAGCTAGCTGAGAGGTCTTCCAACTAAAGGACAATAGAACATGCTAAGTGTGGTTTACACCTATCGCTTGTCGGCGTATAGCTTTCAGAAGATTAGCTAGAAGACTCTTTTGAACAGATACATACTTATAGCGAAGCTTTCATGACAGCGCTGGTCACAACCTATTTCTAGCAGCTCTGTCAGCTAACTGTGCAGCTGTTTACACCCGCTGGCCCACTAGCAGCCATACCAGTGACCTTCCCCAATAGCTGCCAAACAGAGCCTGCGCAGCTGCCCAGCTAGCAGCTCTTGAAGCCACACTTTACGGTTGAAAAGCTGATTTGCACTACTTCTGCCGCTCGGGTCGGCTTTTAACATTATCGGAGCCCACGAGGTACAGGGTGATTACCCCAGCTAGCTCCCCGCTAATCCCCGCCAATGTCTCAAGCTTGGCGCGGGGCAGCCAGCCAACCACGACGGCGGCAAATGCTGCGGGCAGATCGGCGCTGGACATTGATAGGAGATTACTGGGGCGGCGGGCGGAACCATCTGGTGCGCTCCAAACGGTCCCATCCAGGTCGCACGACAGGCCCGCCCTCGTCCATCTCCCGCTGTCGTGGTCGGGTCGGGTCATCAGAGTTTCGAACGCATATCACCACCATCATCAGTTATAATCCCTCCTCTACCAGACGTGCCGGCGTACTCCGCGCTGCAGCACATGTATCCTTGCTAGTGACAAGGTGGCGTCGAAGCAACTCGCTACCCACGCTGACCAACTGTCACGCAACATGCTTCTCCCGGCTTACGACTCCCATGGGCGTCTCTACTATCCTCAATATGAAGACCCGCCATCTGTCGAGAAACCGAAAGTTCAGGATAGAACGGTGCAGGCTTTACCAAGATCAACGCAGTGCAAAACTCGCTCCTTTTCACCTTGTATCGACGACACGCTCAACGCATTCTCGGTTCCAAGAAACAAACAACCTTCTATGGTCGTCAAACAGCCAAAGTCGCTCTATTTCTCTCAATCCAATGAGCTACCGAAACCAGCGCTTTCCCCAATACCGCGATGGACAGGCAGATCAAGTGGTGAGAAGAGAGGAAGGAACAGGAATGAAGTTGACGGACGCGTTGAGAGAAGCCGAAGTAGGGATATTGCTGGACTTGCACCAAAGCCTAGAGATAAGAAAGACAAGGAAAGGGATGCCAACTATCGTAACGTGCGTATTACAGTCTATACAGGAAGTCACCAGCGGAACTGACAAGCAACGGCTTGCTATTGACAGTGTGACGATACCCACGTCTCCGTCGTCGAAGCACCGCTTGTAACTCCTCCTTCGCTAGACCCCGCCACTGCATCGGACTATTCTGCATTCACGGACATCATCACACCAGACTCTACTTATGGTGCTGAATCTCGCCCTCACTCATATGTATCATCATCATTCAAGCCTACCAAACAGTTTTTCGCTAGCGCCAACACCAGTAGTGCATCTTTGCTTAGCCAAACAGCTCCGTCACCGAGTTCTAGAAAGTACCGACGCTCTTCGCTGTTTCCTCCCGATGGACCGGAAGAGTATCCTGTTCGAGGATTGTGCCCTCATCTGCAGGTGTTGTTGATGAATGGAGAGAATAGGGTCCCACCTCAAAGCCGTACGGAGAGGTCGCGGAGCGGTCGTCCTATCAATTGTGCTTTGTTTCCCGCTACTTCGCCGCCACTTATGCCGTTGGACGAATGTGACCCGCTCGTAACCGAAATCCGATCCGCATTGGAAAGCGATATTTCTCTTCAGACGGTCATGGACTCGTCATACTTGGCTCTCGTACCTCGCCTTCTCCCGAATCGCACGCGTCAATTATCATCCAGCCAGCCTCGCGCATTCATCAGTTACCTGTCCTTCGTATCTTCCTCTGCTTTCAAGGTATTTTCTGGTCAATCGTCAAGCAGCCGGGAACTGGAATGCGAATGCTGTAAACCGTCAACTTCTTGCGTCAAGATGTCCGATGTGGATGACTGGATCGATTCACCTTCATCGATTCGACAGTACCGCCCTCCTGCGCGACGACGAGCTGATGGAACCACATTGAGGAAATGGTGTCTAGAATGGCAGATGGTGGTTAACGGAAAGGTTGATGGAGTCAAGGCTCGAAGAGAAAGCACGCCCCCAGTTGAGCGACATACGAGGGAATGGAAGCGGGGAAGAGAGAGATGGGGATGTGGCTGCGTGCATCATGGGTTCGACTAGAGGATCGACCAATTGCGTATAATTCTTATCGTTGTGTATAATCTGGGCTCTCGTTGAAGCGCGACCCAACCCACGCATGGGATAGCCTATAAGGCTCAGTTGTATAATGTTGCATTGATCTCACAGCAGTTGTAGAAGAGAAAGAAGAATGGGTTGTACCAGCCATTACAAGTCGTGTTTTCCCTATGGGAAGGATGTCGCTATTTGAGCTTCACATATCTAGAGCTTCCGATGGCTGATCTTCCCGACATCAGCCTGATATCCGTATTATACAACGTCTATACCAGTATTGTTCTTTGCACCTCAGAACAGCCCCAACAGATCCTCTGAGTCCGGTTTCTGCGATGTTGGTGTTTTACTAGCGGGCTGAGACGCACTCGAACTGCCCAAACCACCAAATCCGTCAAAGTCAAATGGCGACGACGCCGCCGCCGCAGTGCCCACACTCGCTTCATTCGGGGAAGTCACACTCATCTTTGGGGCAGTAGTGGGAGCTTGCAAATTACTGTTAGAGAACAGATCCATGAGCTCATCAAGAGGGTTTTTCGCTGACGCAACCGAAGCGATGGCTGCGGATGATGGGGCATAGCCGGCTGGCACCGTGTTCGCCCCTATAGAAGTATCCGCAATTGACGGCTCATCGGTATCGAAGTCGAGCAGATTCTCGGATTTTTGGCCTGCAACTACCGTTTCGAGCGCTCTTTGGGTGGACGTATCAGCGCCGTCGAAGCTATGAATGCAGACGAGGCATCAGCATTGTGGTTTCAGCAGCTGCTTTGCTTTTGGCTTACTCCACTCTCCGCTTCGACATCTCGTCGACTCCGTATCTCCCTTTTCCGATGAAAGTTGCAGCTGGCTTGTGGTAAACACTGGCTAATGACGAAATTTCACTAAGCAATTCGTCTAGTACGGCTGGCGCGACTGTGGTATTCGGTAGCGATATTGGCGGCCTGACCGACAACACCACAGCCTAAATCGCCATCGTGCAAGTAATGATGGTTAGCCAGGGTTGAATGTAAACTGGAAGAGATGGTGCCTCACCTTTGCAGCCGCAGGATCCGTCGAAAGTAATCTCCAGTACACATACGCCTTGTCCCTAACATCCGGATTATCTGAATCTTTCGTAGCAGTCTGAAGTACCCGCTGCACAATTGCTTGAGCATGATCTGGCTTCTTGAGGAATAGTTTGACAATCGCTGTGACAGTTTGCAATTGAACCTGAAAAGATGATAAGGAAATGCATGAATATTGCTCGTTGTTAGATCGTACGCGATAGGCATTAGAAAACGGCGCCTGTTGCACTTACTGCATAGCTCTCTTCTTTGAAAGTGTCCAGGAAGATGGCAAGTAATTCATCCGCATTCTCTATCTTCTCCGCATACTCTCCAATAATCCAGATCAGTGATGCCTTGGCTTCCGGTTCATCGAGTTCGTCCAAATTGGAGCACAGTGTTGGTATCACCGCTTCGTAGCTATGCGGATATTTCCTGAAGATGTCCTACAAAAGGATTTGTGGACATTTTACGAAATCAGTATAATGTCAAATGCTTGGACATGGGTCAATACTCACTTTGATGACTACTACAGCTTCTTGAACCACATAGCTAACCCGCGTTTGAATCAGATCCAGTAACACCTGAACACACCTTGGTGCCGCAGAGTCGATCTTGATTGCAGTCTGTCCAATGGCTTTGACCGCTTTCCTAACGAAGTCGACGTCTATCTCTGACGCGTACCTGATATAAGAGATATCAACTTCAGTGCGTTTTCGTGATCTGATGGATTTATGATCTGTTGACACCGTATACTTACTCTTTTAGCTCGCCTAGTAACGTATCCACATTCCGCTCACTGGCCAACCGCACCATGACGTCCAACTTCTCTACTTTGACGTATGGAGGATCATTGTATTTACAGAAGAAGACACGCATCTCATTTGCAAGAATGTCTGGACGCTTTTGGAGGAGAAGGTTGATATTCCGCAGAGCTACCCACTGGATCTCAGGAGGCGATGAAATGAGGGTCACTAATCAAACAGTGTATATAGATAGGCTCAGTTCCACTGACCACCAAGGAAAGACATAATTTCGGGGTTTACCACTTACCTAGTGGTGGTGCCATCTTACGCATCATCTGTGTAATCAGTTCTTCCCGCTGGACATTTCTCATGTGGACCATGATGACCTGCAATGAAATTATTATCAGAAATCGTCAGCCTCGTTGTCCGCTCATTTCCCTCACGACGGAATGAGCAGGACAGACCTTAACCGCTCCCAGAACGACGGCTCCGTTTGAATGCTGAAATTGCGGCGTCACTCGCTCACAAATCTGTTCGCTTTCTTCCACTCCGGTTGCTTGATACTTTGCTAGAGCGTTGAGAATTGCAATACGGCCCCATTCGCTACATTCGTTGAGCGCTAGGAGGAGCTTTGACAGTGTTGCCGAGTCGATGATGAATTTTTGAGCGGGAATTATTGGGGAAGACGAATCGTCCTCTTCAGCATTGTCCCGAGGACTCGGACTGCGAGAATTGCTCTGGGCTGCCAGAATGGAAGCTTCATGAATGTCGGAAAGCGCTGTGACCGCGTTCGCGACTACCATTGGGTTTCCATCTCCGACTAGATCCCGCAAAACATCCACGAATCCATAGTCCACGCAGAGCTCAGGTTTCAACTCGTAGACTTTGGCGACGCACAATGCCGCAGTCTTTCGAACGTAGGGGTTCTCGTCTCGAAGGCAACGCGATAGAGGGTCCCCAAGGTAGGAGAGAATTTTTTCTGCGCGAAGAGTGGACATTGTTCGGATAGCTAGAGCACGAATGAGGGGGTTCTGGTCGGCAGTATCCTATGACAAAAGAGCTGTTCAGCGAAAGTTCACGTCAAATTACGGGCCATCGGATGCACACCTTGACAAACGTGTTGACAGCTAGAATCACTAGTTCAGGCTGAGTTTTGGCGTAATTCATCAAATAAAGGTAGACGAGCTAGATATCAAGGGAACGGATATTAACAAACAAGATATGCGCACGGTTAATAAATGTTGCACCCACTTTTTTCTGCTCCAGGTCTTCCGTTTGCTGTTAGTAGACAACGATCAAACGATGAGAAAGCAATGGTTCGATCAGTGCCATCATTCATTCTTTCCGTCACTCATCCCCCTCGAAGCCGATACACCCCCCATTGATGGCGCTGTCGCGTTATGTCTTCCAACATCAGTATGAAGCATCACTCACCATATTCTTCAAGACATCCGGAAACAAGCCTGATACATCCTTTCCGACAGTCATGTTGGCGATGACACGCTTAATAGCGTCTGCTCTTCGATCACGGTATTCAGAATTGAGCTCCGCTCGCAACTCGAAGTTCTCGCCTAGCAACCGGGAAGAGATTATCGGTACACAGTGGGGCCAGGTCAGCTGAAGAGACACTAATGAAGCTCAAGGTATACGGACTTGCCTTTACGCGGTGGTGCTCGGCCGTTCATTATTGCAGCTAAATCCCTCTGATTGGCTGTTATGTGGTTTTAGATTGCTCAGAAGCAGTGGCAGTTTCCGGTATAGACGTATTGGTGAGTAGTGCTGCGCTCTACCGTGATGAGTGTCGTTGTACAGACCACAGCGCTATACGAAGCACCTTTCCACCTTTAGGAATATGTGGTTCATAGCTGGCTGGCTATGATGGACTCTCGCGTTTGATTCCGCACAATTGATCGGTTGTGATTGTGGCCGACTCTGTTCTGCGTGTCACTCCCGCCGGGACCGGAGACAAAGGTTACCTAAGCAAAAGGGGACCTTGCACGTCAGCCATCTATTTCTCTTTCATGTGCTCTTCATTGAACAAATTGCTCAAAGCGGCAATTCGGCAGGAAAGCGGAAGCAAACCTTTGATGAGGCCTAATGAAGATCGATATCGGTACCTCGGCAAGATCAACGTCACAAATTGCTTTGCAGAGCTGTCGATGCTGGTCATCACAAAATTCAAGCAGCACCGGGACGGCAAATTCTTCATAGACTTTGACGCTCCCAGCTCTATCCTATCACTCACGAAGACAGGTCACAGTCTGAAGGAATATCACAACCACCACCTCGATACCGCTCAACTCTCGGTAGAGATTGCGACCCGTCATATCGTACTCTCCGAATCATCTCCCAAACACATCAAACCGGAAGCTCAACATGTCCTCAGTGTTTCCCCTTTCTCCGCCAGTGTCTCATCAAAAACCCCGTGCGAATGTGGCGACGCATGTTCCGTCCCAGCAGCAGAAGCAGGATTGGCATGTGGGAACGACAAGTATAGATGTTCCTAGAACGGCGGAGAGGAAGAGAAGAGGTCGGATGGTTGATTACATCGACAAGTAAGCTCATTTCGCAACAGCCAAACTGAGCCGATTTAGTTTTTGACAAGTCGCTCCCTCTCGTGTTAACCTCGGCTAGCTTACCTACACCCCCGAGCACTAAGAGCAATCGCTCGCAACACCGCAACAACTTCCATTTTCATGCAGATCCTGGCCTTCCTACACCTAGCTGTTCAACGCACAAGCATCATGCATCCCAGCACAGGCCTGACTGTCGCTCATCCCCCTTTCCCAAATCGCAACGCAATGGAGCGAACATTCAAAACATGAAACTGCTAGATGAGGCGGAAAGTTCATCAAGTGAAGTCGAGGAAGATGTATCCAACTTGGCGATTTCAGAAAGGAGATGGCCAGGTCGCAGGGGCTCGAGACGACCAGGACTGACATTCGCGCAGCAGATGGGGTTGATCGCTGCTCGTGCTTCGGGACAGCACGAGTCTTCGCTTAATAACGCCAAGCAGTCTGAATGGGAACCTATCGGTCGTGACTACCGGCAAGAGAAGAAACCTCAGCAAATGCACAGGACGTCATGGCTCAGTGCTCCGAGTACAGGTATAAGCGATATCCACGAAAGTCACAATGACACTTTGGAAATGGGAACCTGTTTTGGTAATATCGGTGGAAGCGCCCACGGCCACATCAAGACGATCGATTCGAACCCTTTCTTGGATGAAAGCGATGTCATAACATCAGAAGCAACATCCACCACATCTCCGAAGAAATCTTACATCCCATTAAGGAAATCGGCGAGTGGTACGCTTCTGGATCCGGTAGATATCATTGCACCCAGTGCGAGTGCTTCTGAAAATCAACAACGAGCATCTCCCTTTTCGACACGCCATTCTGGCTTAAAACCCGCTCCAGCTCTTTTGGCATCTGAGGGTACCGTAGAACTCAGCACTCAGGGTCATGTTGAAGAAGACGGATCGGAGACAGAGAAGGAGGACGATGGGGAAGACGAAGACGGAGAAGAGGAAGAGGAAGAAGAAGAAGAAGACGATAGCCCATATCTTATCGAGACTGGCGAAGATATCGGCCTACACTCCGAACTTCAAGCGAAAGAATCATGGATGCCGATTGCCGACGAGTGTCATCATGCACCTATTGGATCAGCCTCCGATCTGGGGTCCGATTCGAGCGAAATGACTGACTTGGAACAGGATGACGAAGCTGATGAGGAAGATGGAGCCAAAATGATTGGAACGCATGAGAAACACTTGAAGGGCGATGAAGCTAGATCTACTGTGATGCATGCATCACTGGCCGCCAAGGAGAGAAGACCACCGCCGATCACGAGGTACCTTTCAGCTAGCAAATCTTCGGGGTCCTCATCTTTGTCATCTGGGATCGGAAATCAAGTGGATTCTACAATACCTGTGGCATCAGCAACACCATCTTCGTCCAAAGGGCAGAATTCCCGAGAAAGGAGATCATGGAGTAAACCGGTTCTGGGGAATGTCGATGAAAACCCGTTCTTAGCAGGAAATGGGGGAAGAAAGCCAAGGCTACAAGATCCGCTGGCGGAATTACCGGAGGATCTTGGCTGCGGACGGATAATACCAGGACGCAGCGCAGAGAGGGCGAGAAACCCACGATCGATTATGTGTTGTGAGTGTCAGGTATGGTGCTGGTACTCCGTTCGACATCTAATCCCAGTCTTTCCTGCTACAGCCGTGGCCAAAAGACAACTTTTGCCAATCCGTACTACCACCACGACCCATACCGTCCCCCAGCGTCATCACTTCTCCCACCTGAACATCCCGAATTCTCACCTGCGCCTGTGCCAGCGCCAAGGGTCTTATTCCCTCAGGACGTTATCGAAAATGATGAGGACTCGGATGACGAAGGCGAAGCCACTCCGATGCTACCGACGAGGCGCGATTTAAGACCAGGTGTGATGCGCCCTTCTCCAACGGCTACCTCCTCGACTCTTCCCGCCACGCGAATGCTTCAAAGACGTATCTCTTCGCAGATGCCACCAATAGCGCGACAAGGCTCAACTCTACTAGAACGGGCCCAAAGAGTTCGAGTAGCGCGTACAGAAAGCCGAGCTCAAACAACGACTACCGCATCAATCCAACATGACAGAAAGCGCTCCATGGAAGATGTTCTTGGCGGAATGGATGACGTAGATAACGGAGAGGATGAGTTGTTGCTGAGGCATTCCAAGTCTACAGCACGGGTGTTGTTTGGTAAACGATCCGCCATCGTCCCTGAAGGCCAGGCCCAAATGGAACGACAAGCACAGCAGCAGGCCGGTGAGACTACTCGTCCATCCTCCAACAAAAGGATAAAAATGGAGCACGTCATTGGGAAATAGACTCACCGTCACCGCTCTTCGTCTCCTTACCCATGTTCAAGCGATGTCTGCTTTTATCGGGAGCTCATTCCCTACACAGGCTAGCCTCGTCTCTAGCCATCCCTGTTTACCAGCAAAAGCCAGTTGTATACCCCGCTTGTAGGGCGTTCGCTTTCGCGATTGAGTTTCTTGACAGAACATCTTGTAGACATCAGTTGTACACACTCCCGCTCTTGCAAGATTGCGTCATTGAAATGTCAATTGACATGATGACCATAGATTCATGTCGTCCTGTTCAGATATTTGGTTGCCAACGGGAACAGTATCTCACACGACGCGCGTTGAGGCAGAAGTTCGGGGAAGGTGCTTATAATGCTTACTCAATACTCTACAACTTTAGTAAACGATACAACTCGAAGGAACTAGATCTTTCTGAATAACTCTGTCTTCAAGTACCAGCAGCTGCGACGATGGCGTTCATCTTTACATCAAAGCCTGTGGCGTTGATCGGCATCTCCAGAGTGTAGAACGGGTTCTTCATCACGGCATCGGCGTCTGCGAAGTTGGGTATATCGTTCAGCTGCGCACCTATCTGTTAAAGAAATGAGGATAACAGATACTCACAAGCCTCGTATACCTTCTGCAAGACGGATTCTGCATTCGACATATCGATGGAGGAGATTAACACGAATTTGATGCCTTCAGAGCCCATAAGAACACAAGCACACCATGTCAATAGGCCCTCTTTTGCTTTTCGAAGATAACAGGGACGGAATTGCGTACCTGTCAACGTCATGTGTATCGTCATCTTGAACGACTCGGCTTCGATAGTTTGAACTCCTGAGCTCTTGGCGACCGGTGCGATCCGCGACGTGATTGCGTGCACACCATGAAGAGTCCCGGCCATGACGAGGTATTCGTTTGCTGATAATTGTGCGATGCCATCTAGCATTGGGGTTTTGGACCCGTATAGAACAGGAGGGAGACAGATAGACACAAGGCGCAAACGGAGAAGCCAGACCTCGATGTCAACGGTCTTGAATCCTCATACTAAAGGTAAGGGGCAAGAGAGGCTTACCCCCATAGTTACGCTGGAAGATAAGTCCACCAGCTTTATTGATTACCCAGACACCATAGACTGTCATGTTCGGCAAACTAATGGTACAACGTTGAAAAGCCAAAAAGGACCGGCCCAATTTACAGCACTCGTTCTATTCTTTATTTGATGTGATCCGATGCATGTGAACAGAGATGGTTTGATCAGTCATTCTGCTTATCAAAACGACTCGAAGACAGCGATAGGAAACGTGATAGGATCAGACATATTTAGGCATAAGGTTGGTTTCATTGCTCCTTCCTTGCGAGAAGGACATGATCAATCGCAAATTACTTTTGAACATCTTGGAATGGGGAATGCGTGGGGAAGGGGGTGCCGAACAGTCTACTTACGAGTGTGTAGTTGCGGATGGGGTTGTGCTTCACCTCCCAAGCAACAGCAAAACGTGTAAGCCTTTATATCGTTTGCGAGTAGGCCCCTTGAGCTTGCTGAGCGACGATGTGATCGCGCTTGTCCTGCGCCTTTTTATGGACTTCATTTACCTGGCACATGAAGGGAATGCTCGCGTTTTGGGCGTGTTCGACGCGACGAGAGACATCTTGCACTTTGAATCACAGCCTGGCCCGTCAAGCATTACACAAGGAACTTCAGAGTCAATCCGACAAGTATCCAGAGCCATCCGAGACGAGGAATATGGTTGGCACAAACAAGGCCGCCAAGGCTACCACCGGAAAGGTCCTCGTGAATCAATATCACTTGGAAGGTGTCACTCGATTATGCTATTCCAAGGATGGGCAGTAAGTGCAAAGCAACATCAGCGCAGATCGTCTCACTCACGATGTCTGAAATCTCCTCAGGGTCATCTATACCGCCGGTACAGATAGTATGGTCCGTGTACACAATGCTGCAGAAATAGAAACAGGAGAGCCGGAATTTCTGGACGATCATGCCGAAGCAGTATCATGTTGCGTCGCAACGGTAAGCAGCAGAACTGTATACTTTTGTATCTCCACAACTAACCACACTTCATCGATGTACGTAGGATCACTCGATTGTCACAGGCTCAGTGGACGGCATCGTTCGACGCTTCGATTACCCCTCGAATCAATTATCAGGAAACATCACTCGTGCAGCCGGAGTCCCGATTCACTGGCTGTCAGTGGACAATTCTGGCACACGTGTAGCTGTCTGTAGTGAAGAATTGCTCGTCAAAGTCGTCGACATACAGGACCCCATGCAAATCTTGACCATCTCCGGAATCAGTAAACCCGTGCGGTCGACGAGTTGGCATCCTGTGCAGGACATGTTGACGCTCGTGATGACAGATGGCAAGATACAGGTCTACGAGTTTGTCGATGACTCGCCCTCATGTCTCAAGACCGTCGAGGGGCTTGCTGGGGCCGGAAAGCTAGAGGATGAGTTGCCCTGTGTTGTCGCATGGCATCCCAAGGGGGACTACTTTGTCGTACCCAGCAGGACCCATGAGATTGTGATAGTGGACAGAGACAAGTGGGCAAAGTCGGGAACTTTTTCGACGGATGGTCATGATGCCGAAATTGGATTGCTTTCTTGGTCGCCTAATGGAAAATACCTGGCTTCATCCGCAAGAGACGATCAACTCATTGTCTGGAATGCCGACACCAAGAAACCCGTTGCAAGGATGAAGACGGACGGAAATATCGTCAGTGGTCTCGAGTTTTCGCCGACGGACAACACTTTATCGTTCACTACCACCGGGGGAAACTTTTACGTCTGGCAAGATGTTATCCCTTCGGATCTGCCTCATCCTGCGAAAGCGGCACGGAATGCGAACGGACTGGACATGTTGGCCGAGGACGACGATGTGGATGGTGATGATGATTTAGATAACCTAATTCTAGATGATGATGCATGGATTGAACACGATGAAGAGGAGGGTGTCGGCCACGATGGAAAGACAAACTATCGCGTGAGAGGTGAAAGTGTTGACGAAGTTGCTATGAAAGAGATGGGTAAGAGCAAACTCACCTTGCTATGCCTGCCAGTTTGTTTTCTGACTCTTGAGACTTTGCAAACATTCTACAGTGGGCGTGGAAAAGGCCCAAGCAGCTTTCCAACCTGGTTCGACTGGCTTCCAGAATAAGCGACGATACCTCGGTAGGTATCGATGACTCTCTATAAGATGATGCAAGATCTGATGCGTTTGCTTTCATCTTCTAGCCTTCAATATGATCGGCGTCATTGACGTGACCGATATGGAGACGCACCAGGTAGTCAATGTCGAGTTTCATGATAAAGGGTCCCGACGCGGTTACCATTTTCAGGACAACAACCATTTACATCTTGCTGCAGTTGGTGAGCAATGCCTATTAGCTCTATGACTGTATTTAGGCTCACGCTTCAATGACAATCAAACAGGCGAGCAAGGAATCATTTATGCATCAAACCCGGAAAATGGCCAACCATCGATGATCGAATACCGAGCGTACGATGGAGATGCCAAAACCGCTGCTTGGCAAGCATCTCTAGAGGAGAACGAAATCGCTATTCTCGTTGCTGCTGGTGGCAGCCGAATTGATCCCGACGATGTCGATCTCAATAATACCGGGGGCGTTGCGGTCGCCACGAGTAAGGGATATGTGAGGTTCTTCACTGGCACGGGACTCCAACGGTATATCTGGAGACTGGGCGATGAAGTGGTTGCAATGGTTGCAAGTCGGGAAATGATTTTCGTTGTCCACCGGGAGGGAGGAACCAGTCTTGATGGTGCGTATTAGCAAGGCGATATCCGGATAGCAAGTTTCTGACTATCGATAACCGACAATACACTAGGTTGCCAGAACTTACGCTTCACGTTGATGGACCTGGAACACTATGATATTGTGCAGGAAGGTCGTATCCCCCTACCCAAACGTACATTGCTTAGCTGGATTGGGTTTACGACCTATGGCGTAAGTGAGCGAATTTTCGTACAATGTTCTGTAGCTAATCGCCCAAAGCAATAGTCACCGGTCATGTTCGATTCCAATGGCTTATTGTCAGTTTTGGACAGGGCCAGGCGACCAGGGCAAGCTCGCTGGATGCCTCTACTGGATACAACGGCTTTCTCGAGAAGGAAGGAAGGCAGATCAGAAAGATATTGGCCAGTTGGAGTTAGTGAAGACAAACTGATGTGTGTCATCTTGAAGGTCAGTGCCAGATTCCGGGTCACGCAAAACACGTATTAATGCACTCAAACGTAAACGATAGGGCACGGACGTCGCGCCAGGTCATCCGAGACCCATCATTCTCGACCTTAACATTGAAATGCCTCTGCTTAACAAGGATCAAGCTCAGGGCAGAAACGAAGAACTGTAAGATACACGCCCACAATCCACTGGGACATCAAATTGAGTATCTCAAATATTCTTTTCCTAGAATCGTGCGCTCGAATGTGGAACTGGAAGCCTTGAAGGACAACCAGAAATCTTCCGCGTACCATACTTCACCAAACGATATTGCCAAGAAAACGAAAGAGCAAGACAAAATTCTATTGACGCTTCTCATGGAAGCTGTAAAAGCCGACCGCAAGCAGCAAGCTTTCGATATAGTTCGCATGCTGCACAATTCTGTCAGCATGAGCGCCGCATCCCAAATTGCGGAACTTTACAGCTCCTTTGCTCTAAAGGAGCGAATACTGCTCTACAAGAGTGGCTTCGAGGCAAAACACCGGGCCAAGGAAAAGGCTGACAGGGCCGGTGTCAGTCTCCGCTACCTGAATGAGGACTACGACGAACCCCACTCTGTTCGCTCCAATGCGGAAAGCAAGACGTCGTTCGAACCCCGTAAAGGTGTATCCCGTCGAACTGCGCCTGCCACGGTCACCAAGAATTCGACGCAGTATGAATCTCCATTGCCCGTGGCCGATATTCCGAGCTACGACGACTTTGATAGTACCATGGATAGCTCAGTAATCAACGCGAGTCCATCGCGGAAGCGCAAAATGGACGATGATCTCCTTAGCTTCGATGAACCGTCAGTCGATCGGACGTCGTCGAAGCGGACACATCACGACGAGATGGTAACAGAGGCGGCGCCTCCCGCGAAGACCGGTAGGTTTCGACCGCTGTTCGAAATGAAATTTCTGCTGAAACTCCTTTTTGCCGAAGCAGCCTCGAAAAATCCATTTGCTAGAGGTAAACCCCCCGTATTAAATCCGTTCGCTAGACCGGCGACCGGTAAAGTCGCTCAAGCGACAAAAAGCAAGTCATTCTTTGAAAGGGTAGACGATATCCAGGCTAAAGGCAAAACAAATGGCAGTAAGTCGAAGGATGTCCCGTATAGTCGCATTTCGTTCAGTACCTCACCCTCCATGTCGTCAGTTCCAGGCACTGCTAAAGGCAAACAGCAAAACAAGCTTGGGAAAGATAAAACGGCGACTAAACAAGCTACACTATTCAGCTTGAAGAGCGCGCCCTCTAAGGAATCGCTGGTCGCCGACCCCAAGATAACTGTACCAGAAACATCACCTGAAGAAAATATAGAAGAAGACCAAAGTCATCCACAAGATTTCCAGCCAGTCGAGGAGGACCTGGAGGAAACACAAATGGATGAGACACAGATAGACGAAACTCCTCAGCCAATCACAGAAGAACCGGAAGCTATGGAAGACGATGAAGAGCCATTAGAATGGGAAGAGTCAGATCGTGAAGAAGAAGAGGTTGTTGCCCCTGTATAGCACATCCTTTTCACTCAGGGCTTCTGAATTGTATCTTGAAGAAAGGGGCTGGTTTTTATAGTTACAGTGTCATTGACTGCAGTTGTATCAGGCTAAGGCTGTCTTGTTATCGATCAAGAGCACATCATCTCGCAAAGCGGTGCTTTTCAGGAGCTTGTCGATGATTAATGGTGGTCCAAGACACCACAACCTGAATCTCCGCACGGGCGGCTTCGAGGTATTGGCTCGTTTCTTTTGCCTTTGGACTAATGGTCATAGCGACAGAATCACGCGGTTTGAACTCTTTTATCCGGAATCACCTACATGCGGTAGCGTTTTATGAAGCGGAAATTCTATATCATCACATCTAACTCCAAATGCATGTCTTTACAATTCCTCGTGAGCTACTACTTGAGTAGGTTCTGGGTCCTCGGCTGTCTTCACAGTATCTGCTTCAACAAAGTCTTCATATCCATTTCCTGTTTGTTGAGATACTGGAGTGCTTGTAGCAGCGGCCGTGGAAGTTTTGGTCTTGGGTGGTTTAGGCATTGGCTTCTTCTGTAAGCCCAGTACCTAAATTGAGAAGAGTTATCAGCACGAGACAATAGATGGATCAGACATGGATGACCTACATGTGACTGCAATGCCCTACCACGAGACTCCAAGTCGGCATTCAGTAAGACAGGGTCGACATGCATAGCTTCTCCGACTGCCTTTTGTGCCGCCATTTTCTCTTTTGCCCAAGACTCGTACTCTTGCAGCATTGTTTTGACACCTTCCAATTCTTCTTTTGTCCATCGGGTCAGATTGCCAGCAGAGATAGCTTCAGTCACGTTCTTGAAGGCTTCATCGAGCCAGGTCTGCGAAGCGAAGATTGCTTTCTGGAAATCTTCGATGGCTTTGCCTCGTCCGTTGTATTCTTGGAAGCGCTTAATGATAGGCTTCTCCATTGCTCTATAAGAGGAAGTGCATCAATAATTGTAACGCATCGAGACCGCACAACTGCGGTGCAACTTACTCGATGACCTCTCGCTTCTTGTGAAGAATGGCTGTCTCTGCAGCCTCAATATGCTCTGCCATCCACTCGAAAGCTTCCTCGACTGCCTTGGACAATGCATTCTTTTCATGGCTGGACGAAAAATCTTGAAGCGCCTTGTTGGGCGCATCTTCACCTAGCATGCTCTTGACCCGGTACAAGTACCCTTCAAGGTGGTTGATCGCTTCGCCCCGCTGCATAGCAGCGATTTCAACGGCATTGATGGCAGCCAACCTATTCATGAACATCAACAGGGTAAGCGTTGCCCCCAAAGCAGAGGGGTCAACGATAGACATACCGCTTCTTGGCATTGCGCCTCTCTTCGGCTGACATAGGTTTGATTCCTGCAGCGTGTTCTGTAAATCGTAACCCGATCTTTTTCTCTCTGGGTTGCTCCTGTACAGGGTCTTCCTCGACCGTGTCGCTGTTCTTTTCCGCGTCTTCAGCATCCTGTCTGTCCTTGTTGCCGCCAAATAACCCCTTCAACTTGTCCGCGACCGACGGAGTTTCGGGTTTAGTGACGTAAGTCAGAACTGCATTGGCGGTGTGCAAGATCCCACGGTTATCGAGCTTGACATTCACATTGACGTTGGACTCTTCCACTTCATCCTTGGTAAGGTTGGCAACGGCTTGATGAATGCCATGAATTTCGAGCTTGGAAATCTCAGCCGAGGAAGGGCTGTAAAAGAACAAGATAATAAGATCCACGTTCCCTTGATATCTCGCGTTTTCGGAACGTACGCGTTATGGCCCGTGTATAAGAAATCCACCATGATGTCATCAGTCGGCGGGAAATTCAAGCTTTGCCTCTCAGCAACCTGATATGCGGGGAAGACGACGCCATGTTCTGACAGATCGACGGAGACTGATGGTGAGGGATGATCCCGAGAACCGAAAGAGTTGGAGAGAGCTTACCCTTGCCGCTTTGGTATCCAATCTCGTAAGGTGACTTCTCGAGCAGCTTCATTTTCAGTTTGCTTTGGAAAGCTCGGCCTTGACTGGCCCCGTAGAAAGCGGCGCCTGTATAGACGACAATTTAGATTTTATCCGATTATGTTATCGTCGCCGAGATTCACGCACCCATGACAGCGGCTTCATCAGTGTTGACGTTCTGAGCGACTTTCTCGCTGAAAATACCAGCTGTGTCAGCATTCTGTACTGTACTGTACTGTACTGTAAGCGAATCGAGTGGTACACTTACTCGCCTACGATGGTCCTGACAGCAGCTTGCACCATGGGTACTCGCGTATTGCCTCCAAAGAAGATTACAGAATCCAATTGATCCTAAGGGAGTATAGGTTCTTCAGCAAGAGATTCTAATCGCTTAGAGATGAGCGGCTTACCTGAGTCATTCCTGCTAGTCTCAGAGCGTTGACGATAGGTCTGCTGAAACGATTTGCTTCGTCTGCGCACACCTCCTCGAATTTGGTCCTTGAGACCCTTGTTCGGAAGTCGATATCGTTGATTAAAGACTCAACCTGTAGAAACTCGATCTATTCAGCCCACTTCGAATCTCCGCACTTGAATGAGGCAGGGCTTACAGATGCAGATGCCTCATTATTTGCACTCAATATCTGCTTGACCTTTGACGCTTCCCTCCATAACTTTCGCAAAGCACGAGCATCGTTTCTGATGTCCTCACCGCCGTTGCCGTCCTGGGTCAAGAATTCTTCGATCAAAACTTCGCGCAGGCGTTCATCCAAGATGGCGCCACCTAGTTCTTGTTCAGAATCGAAAGCGACGACCTCGACGATGGTTGTATTGGACATCTTGGGTTTGAACGTCTTTTTTGATTTTCCTGTCAATAATGGGCTCTCGAGTGGCATTTCCTTTGTTTCAAATGACAAAATTGTTGCAGTCGTTTTCATGGCCCCCGAATCATAGATCATGTGGTATTCCTTGACGGGGAAGCTTCTTGTCATGGCGTAGTTGAGACCGACAGCTCCCGCTTCGGAGATAATACCGGTCAACGACAGACCGGCGACCTCTGCAGCATCCTTCAATGCTCTTCGTTGAGCCTGAGTGAAATATGAAGGAACAGTCATGAAGAGATCCTTCACGTCTTCATTGGCAGCTGCGCTCGCAAGCCCTTTGACGTAAGCTAATTGCTGAGCCAGTATCTCCTCCGGAGTCCATGTTGTTTCACCGGTTCCGTCTATGTTGTAAGCAGACGACGGCGCGTTGGGATGTCGAAAAACTAACCTGCCACTGTCTGGGGAAAGAAAGGGCTGAGAAGGGTATATGGTATTATTCGGAACCGCCGTTGCCGCCAGCAACGGCTTGATGTAGGGATAATGAGCTTCAGGGAACCTTGCCGCCTAGTCAGAGGCAATAGCATTAGCATCAGTTCTTCGAATCGAGCGTCGATCAGAAGAGGCTGACTTACGATAGCCGCTGCGTCACCGCCGAACACTCGTTCCTCCTTTTTCCAACCGACGGTGCTCATCATCTTTCTCTTAGAATCTGTATAGCACGCGTCAGCGTTCATGATCTCAAGTTCGGTACAAGGCTATAGAGCTACGAACCTCTGTCCAACAGGACATCGAATGGCACCCCGGGTTTTACGAGCGAAGCCTTGGTCCATTCTGCACCGTAGTCGACAGCTAATAAGGCTGCCAGCGTTGACGGGGCCACTGCCGCCAACATCAGTACGACAGAGACGAGTCCGCGCATCTTGGTGTAAGTTGTTGTGTCGGGAGTGGTATCTCGCTGCGCAGAAGCATACACATCTGCTTAGCTGTCGGCCAGAGTCTCAGCCTATAACCTGACTGAGACGAGCCGCCGATCGCACCTTCCACCTTGAACGCTTGGCGCTTCGCCCCCCTTGTCCGCTAGTCTTCCACGTCATGCAACCGTCCAGATGCTTCTGCGGAGTCCGCCCATCACTACATCATACACCGTCTCCCGCCCCGGAGCAATGTCAGAAGCACAGGGGGGCTTCACCATGGCCATACTTGCCTGTAGACAACAGCGCACGGAGAACATCGCTCAACGATCGCACAAAGTGCCTAATCGTTCTTGGATATGCTCAAATCAAGGTTACAACCAACCAACCAACAGGGATATTTCCAACAGTGAATCATCTGTAACGCACAAACCCATAATTATACAAAACTGTTGAGATGACCTCTCAAAGCACGAAAGCGGTTACAAAGCGCAGCCAAATCCATCTTGCGCATCCTACTCGTCGTCGTTATCATCCTCATCAGAGGACATTTCAAACCTCAGATTTGATTTCTTTCCTGCTTCATTCCTCGCCCGACCACCGCGGCCCGTATCCTCTTCCTCCTCATCCTCATCCCCTTCATCTGCATCATCCACGATCATGCCGTCGTCTTCATAATCGTCCTCTTCCTCGTCTCCCGAATCTTCCTGATTCTGTGCGTTTTCACCGGCCACATCATCTCGGGGGACATACGGCACTCCCTTTTCCCTTAGTTTTCGCAAGACGTCTTTTGGTGGTCGACCGATGACGCGCGCAGCGTAGAGACCAGGTCGCATAGGTCCTATATATGCAAGGTACAGTGACAAGGATTAGCCGCGAGACTGTCATTGAAGCACCGCTATGACGGACCTAGACGTTGCCATCTTGCTACCCAACTTTCAGTCGGCCTGAGCATGGCAATGACACCGTCGAATTGCAGCGAGGTACACCGTTTGACCCGTTCTTGGGAGCCAACGGACTATCACGAGGATAAAAGAAAAGAAACACATGAGTAAGCCAGTCCCCTAGGCATGAAAGGTTCGGGAATGAAGGGTCTTGAGGTGCAGTGACACTTACTTGTAGCAATTCTTCACAGTTGGGGCACCCGTAATTTAACCAATCCGGTGACGCTTGAACATAGGAGCATATCAAGCACGCGCGATAACGCGGTCGAGCAGCGGTTGCTCTGGTAGACTTGTTGAGAACGACTGCTTGACGGTTGATACCTCCATACGGAGGAGATGCGGACATCTCTGAAGGGTTTGTGCGTTACGCAGATGTCGGGGCAGTGAAAGGGCAGGAAAAGCAGGTCGAAGGTGATGGTGTGCTAAGGTGAGAGCTACTTTTGGTTTTTTTCCGTTTGGAATGTCGCGGCGTTGTATTCAAATCGCTTTACGGTGATATCTGGGCGCGACGCCTCTGTGATGACAGTGAACCGAGAAGAAGGCCACGACAGGCAGACAGGCTTTGGCCAACAACTTGACTTTACGCAAGAAGGCAACGAGGTTGGCTTTGATTGCTTGTCGCCCAGAGTTGGAGGTCAAGAAGAGTCGGAAACAAAAGCAGTCCTCGGTCCTCGATCGTGTTCATTGATCTCTGGTCCTCATGTTATCTACTCGTACCACACTCAGTAAGCCCTAATTGACCGTATGCTCTGTGCCTTATATCCGAAGAGTTCTTCAATACCTTACTAGTGACCTGAAATCTCCAGCGTCCTCGAGCTGGGCGTACCCCTTGCCTGTCAATACCGCTACTATGGCCAATTCTAGCATCCACGTCTTTGAACCGAATACGTCGGCAATCCAGCTTTCCGTTGGCAGCTTCTCATTAGACAGATTTATGGGGAAATGGCATGTAGTCTGGTCAACATTGCCATTGTGGAAGGTCAGCAATATTTGGGCTGCATCCCGTACCTGACTGATTGGCTTTCGTCAACGTGGAATCGCTCTGTCATTCAGGATAAGAAAGGTGACTATTATTCGTGCTTCGACGTTTCGCCATTACTCATCAATAATTACGTGTTGCCTCACGTCAAGATGTATGCATAACATACACCCCCCTTCCCTCTGACACCGGCGGGATAGCGAGAATAGACGATCTGGTAGAGTACAAGAAGCTATCAGCTTTGAGTGACAGCCCGCCTTCCACAGGTAAAACTCGTATGGTTTCGCAGCTTGTAAGGTGTCTGACCTGTCAGGGTTCCTATTAGTTAGAGGCATTGATACGCTGGATACTAGGTCAGTCGCCTGAAATCTTCCTCGAGGGCGCTTCTGATTCATCAGCGGGCAAAGCAGTAGCACAAACGGTGCCACGTTCAATTGGAGAGGCAAAGGCTGGTTGATGATTGCGTCCTCGCACTGGCAGTTTCTGGGTTACGACGAAGAAAGCCCTGAGCCACAGTGGGCAGTGACCTGTAAGTCATCCCTTGGCCACTTTGCAAGGTGCCTGAAGATCGGCATGTCTGATATAGCCCTCGGTGGTATGAAAAAGACTTTTCAAAAACCTTGTTTACTCCTGCTGGACTTGACATATACATGCGACAATCTTTGAAAGTCGGAGCGGAGGCACAACACCAATCGCTGCTACAATCTATCATCGATGAAATTGCCGCCAGTCCTGACAAGACGATATCAAGATTGGCAATGGAAAGTGGCTTTATGGTCGGGGCTCGTGATACATCATGATTCATTGTATCGCTTTGCCTATTAACGAGAACTACTAGTTTATGCGGTAGAAATCTGACCGGGACAGAATCCTATGCTCATCTCGGGCACCGAAAACTGGCGGCTATGCTTGAGTGGCAATACCTATGTCGCAATCCTACCAGGAATAAACGGGACCAGATGGGTCCGCAAGGTGACGTCTGGATCTTGTGGCATGTGATTGTATATCCATGATCCCGTAACATCTCGGTCTAGATGTTGAATAGTTCAAGCAGGAAGGGCATAACCAAGCCATTCGCTTATATCACGAATTTCCTATATGAGAAAAATATGTGAGCAGAAGAAAAGCAGTCACCATTAGACGCAGCCAATGACAAAGCACACTACGCACTTGATCGCCGAGGGAATGGTTCATCCCTTCGTACGTCTCAAATCGCAGGCCCGGTTTCGCAAAGGGTGTTCCCGCCGGAACTGATGGAAGCTTCACGTTCTCCAAAGTTCTTAGGAGGAAGCATGATTGGCGACCATCTAACGATAGTGCAGAGTCAGAGGGAAATCACAATATTATGCTGGTAATGAAATGACATACATCGATGTTCGATGACTCTGTCTTGTTTCCCGTGACCCCAGAAGACTGCCAGTTCTTTAGCAGTAGGGGATATTAGCTAGTGAGCACAGCGAAGGAAGCCTGAACTAAGCGTTTCATGCGTTTGACTATTCAGGTAAAGAACATACCTCTTCAATCTTATGGCTGAGGGCTAGCCATCCGCTCAGAGCGATCAGACCGGCAAGTTTTCGTTTCAAGATCAACGAAGATAAAGTTGTGACCACGCAACCTTGGCTGAATCCTCCTATGACAATGCGGCCCTCGCTGATGTTTTGTTCCTCGATTTCCTTTTCAATGAGCGAGTCTACAACCGCAACGGACTGCATCATACTCTTCTCATCATCTTCAATCGAGTCTGCCAGCCTATCTCGGCCCATATTTTCCACATCGTACCACCTATTGGGAGATTACCAGGATGAGCTCAAGGTAGCTTCATGTCGAATTGGCAATAGAAGTGGCTTACGCTGGCATACGGTAACCGTTGTTAATACTGATGGGCTTGGGTTGCGCTGTTGGAAAAACGAACCGCAGGTGGGGGTGCTGCTGTTGTAGTGCTCGAGCAAGTGGAACAAATGATGCCCCTGTATCCCCCAGCCCCTAATTGAAGCACGCAAACGATGTTCAATAGGTGCTTCAAGGATGCAATGAACCCAGTCGAAGTAGGAAGGACTTACATGTAGGAAGATCACTGTGCCGGTGTGCTTAGCAGCGGCTTCGACGACTTTCACAGACTGCATCGGGCGTGGAGAAGCAGATGGGTAAGCAGGCGCCTCGATGTGTGATGTGGCAAAGATCTCCTTCAACCAGCTTTCTCTAACAAGAATTCAGTCCACAGACATTGGAGGAAAGGGGGACGACAAGGTCGAACGGACAAGCTGCGTGCTCGATGTTGTGTTCGAGCCATCGGCGTTGAGTGAATAGCCGGTGCGGACCGGAACCTGGAAACCCGGAGGTGCAGTCATTCTAGAAATATACAACGAATAGACATAAATACACCCATGCATCTCAATGATATCTATCGAGCGCATGAATTACTGTAATGGATTCTTGCTGTCTATCGGGACCCTAGATCTGCTAGGACTTTTAAGAACGATGCAGGGGTCATGATTTCCGTGCTTCCATATGTGACTTTTCGGCCGGTTCCACTACTGCCCGTGGCAGGACCACCCACGGCCCCACCGCTCGCACCACCCACAGCGCCATCGCGATCTCGCCTTCCAGCTGCCCATTCCATAAGGTTGCCGTACTCGACGTATCCACCCCCACCAACGACAAAAACGATGCTCTCGTTGAATTGCATCCTGTGCTTGCTGGTAGACTGCTGGCCGCCTATCGTTCGCGAACGACTCGCCTTCGGATCAAAGTAGAGGTAGTCGTCGGTATCCTGTAATGCTTTTGTAGAGGCAGTCGAGGGCTCCATTAGAGCTTCGACTAAGCGTGTAACGGTGAGCTCTTTTCGAGCAGGCAACAGATTCTTGACCCCCGAGATAATGTTGTCCAACCTAACGCCGGTAATTCCACCTTCTCTGAGTCGTTCAGTAATCTGCGCAAAG
Organism: Naganishia cerealis; assembly: GCA_030039265.1. NCBI lineage: Eukaryota > Fungi > Basidiomycota > Tremellomycetes > Filobasidiales > Filobasidiaceae > Naganishia > Naganishia cerealis. Next base: position 27,393 of record JASBWR010000112.1, on the reverse strand, counting down.
GGGCAAAGACGACGGTTGGTATACTTGAAAGGAGGAGACTGCATGACTATCATGTACTCACTCGGTTTCCCAGCGAGCCGAACCCTTTTGTCCATTCTCCTCCGGTTTGATGAGTAGGGAGCGCGGGAGCAGACGCTAACATGGTCATTCTCATGACCTCTCTCACTCTGCCGTTCCCCAGCACAAATACGTCATCAACAATGCTCCTCATCACAGCAGTGCAATACGGCTCACCTCTTAACATACTCCAAAGCGGCAACATTGGCTCCTGCCTCTTTGAGCATACTCGTGAACTGGTTCATATCCTCCTTGGAAATGGCATTATCCGGAACGGAGAGATAGTATATGATCACTAGCCTCAGCTGATCCTCTGGTGTCGGTTTCGGAGGTTGTTCACCTTCCGGAAGAGGCTCGTCCGAAACCCCCTTGATAGCATTGATAATCGCTTGTTTTGGCTACCGATACAGAAACACAAGTGTGAGCCTACAAGACGTAGTGAAGAGATGTATTCAAAATAGAATCTTGAAACCCACCTGTTTGCTAATCGCTTCCTCGGTTTCAAACAAGGTATCCAAAGACCGCTGTCGAATAGCTTGTAACAGAGCTGTGGCGATGTTCATATGTGTATCAAGAGTGTGCTTTCGCGCTGTCAGCTCAGGCAGCGCCGTGATGGCGGTCTTGAGATGGGCAGCATTGCTCGTAAAGTCGCTGAATGGAAAAATATTTAAAAAGCGTAAGTTTGTTAGTTTTGGTTGTACTGGGAATGACTGTTGACCTAAATACTTGCATTTGGGACACGTCATTGACATCACTAACACCCGTGCTCCTCGTAATCTCTGCAGCATCTGCTTTATATCTATTCCCAAAAGAACAAGTGAACGCAGCCAAATAAGGTCAGACCCACTGTCTGTATGCTGAACAGGCGTCAGCTAATTACATACCTCGCCAGCTCATCGTCAATAGCCTCTGCAACTGTAGGGAAGGGTTGTCCCGCATGCTTGGCCCAAAAGAAATCCTTGGTGTCAAAGTCGTAAGACTTCTTCTGCATTTTGCCGTTTTCCAAGGGTGTCTGTGATGAGGCAAGGAAAGTAAAAAGGTTAGCTGCCAGGCTTGAGGCATTCCCTAATGGCAATGGCAGTTTGGCAGAGCGACACTCACCTCGACTGATACGCGATTGAGTTTCATTTCGAGAACGTCATGCACAAGCGCTTGATACGTCCATGAATGACTGAGCATTGGGATCAGGTCGATATTTCGGTCGAGAATGACGAGTACTAAGTTGGCAGATGGCAAGTGAGGCATGGTTCCGAAGAGGTCAGCTTATGATCACCGAGCAGATCCAGGCCAACCAAGGCCCTGAAACAGGACTAATCACCAATACGTACATGGCCGCCGAAGGCTACTCAGACCATCACTTCCACCTTTAATCCCACCGGTCACACTAGCACCCGCGGCACTGCTAATCCAATCTCGCAGCTTTGCATCCACCTTTCTCGCAACCATTTCAGCGGCATTCCCCCTGGGACATCGTATAATCGGTACACCGCCGGCGCTGGTGGCAGACCCTGGTCCAGAAGAAGTCGTAGCGGTCATTAGAGTAACAATGACGCTAAATAGCCCTCGAGCGATCCGCTCGGCTTCTTCTTCCACTTCGAGCTCGTTTGCACCGGGATTATTGAGGATCATATACGATGCTAGGCCGTCAGTTTGCTTTTCCGGTATCCAGCGGCCTTGCCTTGTTTTCTGCGCAGGTGCCATGGCCAAAGTCGGGTCATGCGGGTCTGGAACGACAGTCACGCGTTTGGGTAGAAGAGAGAATAATGATGGTGAGGGGACAAGGAAGTCCAGATTTTGGTCTAGTACTGCTGCCACAGACTCCGCCGATTCACCAGATGGATCGCCTTGCAGGATAAGGGAAGCAAGCTCTTCCATCATCGGCCGAGGAATAGACGAGGTAAACGATAGGTGATACGACGTGTAGAGGTTGTCGTTGATGTCCTCGGCAATCCGACGGATATTCGACAAGGTAGGAGAGACAAAGTAGACGGCTGGGACATCCGGGAGAGGTGGACGGTTCGCATGTATTTGCCTACAAGAAGACGGGGTGTCAGTGGAGTGCCATACACACAGTATGCATGAAAGTTAAAGGCTGACATGTGCAAAGTGACACCCTGTTCCCTCAGATCCTGCACGCGCAAGGAGGTTGCCAGAATATCTTTGCTTTGTTCGTCCAGTATGAGAACTTTCCACACCAAGGGCCCCTGCTGTGCGCCATCGAGGGCATCAGGTGCGACACCTGGTGTGGCTGATCCGGGGAGGTTGAGATGCGTTGGCGGTTCGTTGAGGTTGAGAAGAGTGAGAAGAGCGTTGATCTGGGCTTCTTGGAGAGACCCGGAAAGCGATGGGGCTAAGGAAGACGACGGCATGATAGATGGCAGCGAGAAGATGTGCAGGAGATTGCGGGAGGGTCGATATACTCCAGCACATGCATGATATCATCTCGACCGCCAGACATTCAAGCAACCAGCGGACAGAAGTCCCATCTCCGCCGTACGGGGCGCACCATCGATAATATGACATCAATCGAGTGCGCCAGCCTGTTGAGAACGACTTGGGCTTCGTCGACAATCCGTTACTTCTTCGTCGCCTCGAACACTTCCTTCATCACCACCACCACATCCAGCGAGACCCTCAGCTCTACAGCCTTGCATGTCTTTCCACTCATCCGCAGGACCAATAGGAGGTGCGAATTCTCCTATCGTGAGAGCAGGCACGCCAGTCCAGTCGCAACCCCCTCAGCAGACTCAAAAGGAAGAGCAAAAGCCGTCTTTGACCGGTGTCCGAATCAAGCAGAGGAAGCGACAAGTTCAAGCCAGTGCAAAGTTCGAGCCTGAGAGTATGTGGCCGTACAGACACCATCGAAAACAATCGCTGGACCAGCTGACAATCGAATTATTTTTTCATCTCCCTTTCTATCTTACAGCATTCAGAGACGCTCTTCTCGTTCACCTCAACTCTCTGCCTCTCGCCCCTACTGTTGATCAGATCGTTGCCAAGCTAGTCCTTGCGGGCTCCAGCCTCGAGCTTCTCAAATACGCTGAACAATTCTTCGAGATCTACTTTACCGGCGGTCTCCTTCAGCCTGGAGGATCTTACCTCGATGCCGCAGAGGAAAAGCGAACTAAAATCTGCGTTTTTGCTTGCAATGGTGCTGGAATTGGCGTGACCCCCGAGGGTAGCAGTGAGAATGAGAACGAAGTGCCCAAGGGCGATCAGTGGAAGAAAGAGATCAAGGATCTCGTTGAGGCGCTAAAGAAGATGATCCAAAGGTGTGCCAGTTCGTAACACGAATATCAGCGATGTTCCCTGACATTGGCCTCATTATTCAGATACAAGTATATGCAGAAGCCTCTTGACGAGATCGCGCTACCAGGTCTCCTCGCATAGTATGTCCTGCTCGCTTGAGCCGCACCACCTTGACTATTCGCCCGCTGACTTTTTCTTGACTATCTCCCTAGCCTGCCTCGATGGCCTTCTGCCTACAGGGAGAAGATGGCATACGCCACGGCCTACTTTATCCTTGAAAACCAAATCACCGGCAGGTGCCTGCAGACCCTGTTACGGGACGTCGTTGTCAAGGATGGTGAGCTGCAGGATACATTATATCTGTATGGACTTGACTGATCATGGTCTCTTCATGCAGACGTATCCATCAACTTCATCACCACCTTCTTCAAAGCCTTCCTCGCTGCGCAGACTATCGAGCAGCTGGGATCTCTTCTCCGAAAATCAGGCATCAACGATCTCCTCGCTTTCTTCCCCAATACCAAGCGTGACAGGCAACATTTGGAGAAGCACTTCAAGTCTCACGGCTTGAACAGCGTAGTCGATTATCACACCAAGAAGGTGAATGCCGCTGTGAAAGAGGAAGTTGTGGCGAGATTGAGGGAAATGATGTCGGAGGAGGATTCAACCGAGGACGTAAGACGCTCTGCACATTTCACATCACATTGGCATATCGCTGATTCCTCCTCAAACACTTGTAGATGCTCGAATACCTCAAGACCAAACAAGCAGAGACCAAGGTTAGCGAGAGCGATATGATCACCGCGATCTGGCATGCTATCATGGAAAACATGGATTGGAACGCCAAGCCAGAGCATTTGGATGCCATGGCGGTCAAGTGCGCCACCGTGAGTCTTTTCCTCTTCTCGTCTCTTGTCCTCTACTTTCGTCACGCATCTAACACGTATCTTGCCTCCCATGTCCTGCTTGAAACATGTCCGGTTTGAAAAATCTAGACATATGCGGGATTGCTCGAGCCGTTCTGTAATGGCGCCAAAGCCGAAGTTGGACTCCTGAACACTGTTCAGGTGTACTGTTACAGTGAGACCCGAGTGATGAAGGCTTTCCCTCAACTGGTCAAGGTATGTCCTCTATTTTGCTCCTTTTGGCCCCTCTTTCAGTACACGTACTGAACAGGCGGATCTGTATTTATGACAGGTCCTGTACAATACGGACTGCCTGAGTGACCAAGCTATCATTTATTGGGCTAGCAAGGGAGCGGCACCGCAGGGCAAGCAACATTTCCTCAAAGTCACTGAGCCTCTCGTCAAGGTACGTTACAGATTGTTCACCCTAGTGCAATGAAGAGTGACATGGCTGACCCGTAGTAACGTTCATCTGTTTCGTTCGGCAGTTCTTGCAAGAGAACGAGGAAGACGATGAGGAAGACGATGAGTAAAGTACTTTGGGTGTGATAACAACCGTTCCCCACATGCAAATATGTGCTTAGAGCATTCATATCAGCAGATATATCCAAACCCGGCGTCTCACCATTTGAGTCGCTTTGTCGGACAACAGAAAATCATATGACACATCATGTCCATACCACTATTTGACTTGCCTTCACGTTTCACCCTCTTATCAGCCATGCAACCTTGCCATGATTCACTGACAGCAGCTCTTATGCCAAGGGCGATCACTGTCTGGATCGATCGTATATGAACAGCAAAACAGAACGAGCCTGTAGTGCCCTAGATTTTCTTCAGCTACAGCGATTGGTGTCGCTACGGTAGGATTGATATTCGAATCACAGATTCTGCTGTTCACTTTCAAGGGTATTTATATGAAGTCATTCGCCTCGGAACTTTGGCTCCTGAGTGGTGGAAGGGGGGATACGAATTCGTCCGGATCGCATCTGTATCATCGACGCCCAGTTTAATTACAGATGCAAAGACGGGGCCGGGAGCTGGTCAGAGCCCGTCCTCCAGAGCTTCCTCGAGTACCGAAAATTGTTTCGTCCTTTCCGGGCTTGATTAGTGGACCTTCAATTGATGCTCGAGAGCACCCGGATCTGCGAGTATCGTGATGTTCCAGCTAACGTGCCCGGCAACCAGAGCAACTACCTAGACAGATCCTCGTGATCCCACCGTTCCTCGCATGGGCCCGCACCCTTTCTCGTCTTCCCTCGCATATAGTGAGACAGCTAGTGACAATACTAATTAGTTATACACTAGTAATTTATTAATAACATGACCGTGTATGATCTGAGAGAGCTTCCGAGAGCTTCTCAGATGGCAGATATCGTGTTTGACGAGATAAGCGCACTGAGTGCCACGGTTTCGTTTCGAGAACTAGGACCGCTCCTGGGACGTGGCTGTACGCATCCAACATTCCTGATGATCAGGATAAGTAGCTCAAGGAGTGATGGCTGGTGGAATAACAGCTGGAATAGCTGCTGGAATGAGACGCGGAATCTACAGGGGAATTTGACCCGACAAGCTACCCGAGTATTACTCGGCACTCGAAGAATACTGGTGGAAGAGACGTACTGGTAATCAGAGCTCGAAAAGCTGCTCAAAAAGCACAGCCATTGGAACTCCGAACCGCCGATACGCGCGACCACCGAGGTTACTGGCTGTTTAAGCCTGTTCTAGTAAACAAGCCTAGGCCCGGCTAAGGCTCCGGCCGGCGCGGACATGCGCTTAAACCCCCTTCGCGGTCTCAGCCATCATGCAGAGCCCGTCCGCCGCGATCACTGCCGGTTTCTCGAAAACAATCTCTTGTTGGGGACGAGTCGTGCTATACTCAATACCGTTCAATCGTTCCTGTGGCAGAGCCACCGCAAAGCCTGTGCTGGAATCATCCCTGTTCACGCTCCTCCTTCTTCGGTCGGGTTTTCTACGCCGGACAGTCACCATACGTTCGCTTCATCTCGTGCTTGACGACTCACACGACGCCCGGCCATCGACAGCAACAAACCTTGAAGGCTCTCGTTGTGACATGGCTCATGGACTTTGAAGTTTGTCCATCCGATAACGCAGAACTCGACCCTTCGTTCTTCCACTACTGCCTTTTCGTTTTGTGAATTTCGCTGCTGTTCCATAGGAGATACTGGACGTTCAACGGATGCCTACAATGCTAGGCGAATCCGGCCTACCGGACAGGGCGGTGGTCGGTCTCATGCCCCGGTCTGGTGGCATGCACAATCTTGCTCTCGGGAGTGATACGATGGGCATAGACAGAAACAGTATTGAGAACGATCTCTGGGTGAACATTGTGGACGTCGTAATTCTGGTAAGTCCTTGGTATACCAAGATCCCCTATTCCGTACCTTTATATCCCTTCTTTCTCAGGGATTCACTATCATTGGAGCTGGAGCCATCTTAACGAGCATGATGTCGCGAGAATTAAAAGGAAGGGCCGCCACGGTGCGAACGCGATTAGTACAGGGTTTGGTGGTATCGGATTTTGCGTTGGGGTAAGTCGCCGATCAAGCAACTCTTAAACACTCGTAGCCGACATCTTCCGTCAAACTCTGGATCTTCAGACTTGTCGCCATGGTCACTTCGTCCAGAAAGCTACAAGGCAAACCGTTCAAGACGGGAACTCAAGCATGTGATGGATTCGGCTTACTGCTAGTGGCGATTCTCTGGACTGGTAAGTTGTCAATCCCGAGTCTGTCCTTGTTGCACATTCTGACGTGTGGCGTGGCACAGAACACTTTTGGACTTTTACGTTGGCTTTTGCCACGTATATGATCCTTATCTACGTAAGGAATAGGCCGTCCATTCCTGCTGCGCAGCTTTAGACTGAATTAAACCAACCATCCCCAATTACAACAGCCACTGCATGAATTCACGAGAATCCTTGAGCGTCGATGGCCATTTTGCTATGTTATAATTTGGACATTGTCCTTTGGATCTGCCGTCCTGACGTACGAACTATATGGATACTGGTCATGTGAGTTGACAGTGGTAATCTTTCATCATTGGTAGTGGTATTAATCCGTGACTTGGGTAGCTGGCGGCCTCTGCTATTATGGCAGCAACTCGGGACTTTACGGGGAATTAATGCAATTCCTGCCACGTGCACTCGTTTTCGTATCGATTTGCTTCTTTTACGCTCGACTCTACGTCTTTCTTCGAAGACCCGATCGAATTAAGGCCAGCTTCTCGAACTCTGGTCGCAGGAATACGAGCGCTCAACAATCCGATCCAGAATATACCTATCAATCAGCTACGAGTTCGATGATCGCCGCACGAGAAGGCCGAACCACACAGCCGGGCTTGACAAAAGAGAAGATTGTTTCTCAGTTTGCAAAGTTTTCATTCAAAAAGCACAATCCGGACGCAGACGCTGTTGAGCTAGACGAGAAGAAGGCTAGGTCGAAGAACGTTGGCGCGGCAAGTCAGCCTCTGATTGAAGCACGAGACTTTGCAGGGCCGCCGGCCGATGGAGTGGAAGATCAGACGGATCGCAGCCGATCTGGCAGTGATCAAAGCAAGTCCTCTGATATTCCCCCATGGGAGAAGCTGGAGTTGCCAGCTTTCCAGATCGACGGTCAGCGGTACGGTGGATCCGCATCCAGCGCGGGATCCAGCAAACCCGGAAGTGGATGGGGAGAGTTGAAGCCATTTGGCAAGAAGGGCGGAGGTAGCAAACGACCGACTTCTGCGGGTTCGAGCAAGGGAGGTACCAGACTCGCGGTTCAGCAAGCATACCCCCGTGATCGCGTGCGTTCACAGACGGTTACATCAAATGCCGGCCAGACTTCCTCAGAGGAGCAAATTACATCCCGGCAAGCCGATCACTCGACCGTATCTAAACAAGAGCAAACTTCGTCGCTGTTTAGTACCTATGAAGGAATGGCTCCAAAGACCATTGTCACAGCACCATCGCCCCAACAGCACATGGAACCATTCCCAGCGGTGCCTGCTTCGGACACCGAAGAAGAGGCCTCGCCCAGCACAGTCTTTCAGAATCCCAGGCGGCACCCTGGAAATCTTGAAATAGCGCCTGATCAACAGCTGCCAGCACGTGTGCAAAGAGGCCATCAGCTGAACGATCTGCCTGCTGCCAATTCGGTCTCCATTGCGCCAGAAATTACAACTCCGACGAGCTCGTCGTCAATGCGGCCACTTATAGACCGCACGAGACAAGCCTCCGTCGAGCGTTCGCAACTGGTTAGTATACGTCGCGACTCGGCGTATGGAGTCAGCGAGACGGATAGTCGAAGAGGTTCTGGCCCTGTTAGCTTTGTTCTCCCGCCATCCCACAAGGAAGAGAAAAGTGACGCTGGCTCGGAACAGGCGTTTCGGTCGAGTACTCTTTCTAGTTCGGAACAGGCGTTTGAGCCGCGGGCGTTGAACGAAAATATAGGAGGTCGAACTCCCACTGGAACAGGCGGAGAGGCGCAAACAATCGGGGAAGACGAGGACGACGGGAACGGCATGGACTTTGCCCAGATGTTGGCGGCCAGTTATGGCGACGGAGAACCTACGGGATCGCGGCAAAATCGTAATGGCAGCGATGGGACCGAATTTATACAAGAATCGACAGCAAGTTATATGAATCGAAAAACAGCCATGCTCATGTTGTATTTCCCGTTGGTGTAAGTCTTTCGCTTCAATTACTTCATCTGTTCGTGCTGACCGTCTGGCTTTACTGTCGCATAGGTATTGCTTGTTATTCTCGGTTTCCTTGATACGAATCATCTTTGATTTCAGTGCAAACGGTGCTCCTAAGCCCCTTCGGGTTGTTGCTCGATGGTAAGTAGCGCCGACAATGATTCTATCGATCAGCGTCAACTAATGTTTCTATTGCAGGTTCGTATTCTCGCAAGGCGCAGTGGATGCGGTCATTTATGGTATCGTGGAAGTCAAGTATGTATCTGTGTGTCGGTATCGACGAGAGCCCCTTGCTAAGTGATATTTATGATCTTTTGCTCAGTGTCAAGCGTGGAGTGAGGAAGAAGGTGAGAAAGGGATTGATCAGTCCCGGGTCGAGTCGAGGGAACGGTACGGGGTCAGCCAATATGCTGAGCGGGTTTTTGGGGAAGAAACGGGGCACATCGCAAGGCCCTCAGATAGACGTCGTCGATGATCTTCGAAATTCTGCTTAGAAGTTTAGAGCGACAACACACAATCATTGTATCTCAATATGACCCACAGGCACACGCATTGTGCATGACATTGTATTACCGGTGTAACGATGTGTATGTACAATAAAAAGTATTCTCTGACGCTCATCGCTTCCTCACATTTGTTTCCCCGCTCACTTGAATACATGGCGGGGTTGGAACGATCCTTCCCGTCGTCACGCTGGCGTATACAATTGAGATTTTGAGCAGTAGCGGTCTCTTGTCCCGTCCACCTGTCCTGGACAGCAGGTCCGTCATAGCTGGATATATCGACGAGAACTTTCTCATCCTACTCATCAGCCCTGCTGAACGCGCTTATCGTAGCTATTTCTTGACCTTCGAGAAGGTTCAAGGCCTGGATGAAGCAACCGCAGAAAAGCTTTCTAACATGTCTGAGTGGGTCACGGTTCGAGACGGAGTCGTCATATCCTTCTGGGTTTTCACTAATGTTGCCCTTGCGCTCTATAATGCAGGGCGACCATGCGACGATTTGTTGACGGGGACGTTTCTCCAAGGTCGCAGACTCGTAAGAGAAGCAGAAGAAAGATGACAGCCTGGCGATAGCAAATAGGTAGCATACCGGAAGAAGTGGACCCCTTTTATCATACATTTTACATGGTCCAAACATGAAACGTCGACCCAAAGGGCTTGCGTCTCAGATCAAGCACAGTAATGACCGAATCCGATCCCTATGTGCGACTCGCAGCACTTTATCCTGATATCATTCGAGATTTACTCAGATTCGAACCCCTCGCTGTCGCTCATCTCGCCTAACAGATCTTGACGTCCGGTGGAACGCCAAATATACCGGTCCATCGCATACTGATCCGCTTGCAGCGTCTGATCATACCAGCTACCAGACGTGGCGGACATATCCTGATGAGCGTCTCTCGATTCACCTGTACTTTGAATGCTGGACGGGCAACGACTCACTAATTCACCGCCACACAAATCCCATGTGCGCCTTCTTCTTGCATCACATGATGATACCACCCGGCGGGAAGGAAAAGCGTTTCACCTTGTTTCACCGTCACTTCAATTGGCCGGAGCGGGGTGTCGCTCGGCATGTGAAGTGGATCCAGGGAAATCCAGGGTACAGGATGTGTAGGTTGTGGATCGGGGTGGATGACTAATGGTGTGCTTCTCGTTGCTGGCGAGTTATGGGGCGGCTGTCGAACGTATGTTGCCGCCGGATAAAATGACGCTGAGAAGACGGGTGAAGCGTTACCTAGACGTTACAGGACGAGCAAGGAAAGACACCCTGTAAGACTTACTATCTAGCAAGTATCCCTGAACCGGCGCAAACAGACGGAAAGTCTTTGACCCGCTTAGCAGATGATAAACGTTCTCGTATCTAGACTGGATAATATTGAATCTCTGATGCAGATCAAATGAATAAGCGGGCATCTTACGGATCTATATATGGATAGATACAGCATAAGCTAGGAAACTCGCAGCGATCTTTTAACTAATACTTTACCTTTGTGTAAACACGTTGTGCTCTTCCTATCTCCTATCCACAAGTTGACTGCATCGGGGTTTCGACCTGGGTGTACCATTATCCGTTATTGAGCGCATTGTTTATCCCTGTGAGCTTCACTTACCTAGCGCTTGCGACACGAACTCGACTTCCGGTTTGATGTATGACTGTAGAACTGCGAGTTCTGGAGACTCGTCCTCGTCTTTGTGCGCTTCGTCGTTTTCTTCCTCTCCGCAATTGGCATATGCAAAACGATATATATTTCCGTTCTGGGATTGCAGATAATGCACTTCGTTGTTCTCCTCGTCGGCTGACAGAAAAGATCGATCTTAAGCATGTGGCTTATGCGAAGGAGGACTGAAGGTTAATACCCACCTAATCGATCGAAAAAGGATCTAAAGGTCATCTTCTCAGTACAGGGCTGCACGAAGTATGTTTTCCCCATTGTCTTGTCCTTGTGCAAAGCATCTGCTAAACTTTACCGCCACGAGATACTGTGTCAGTGCGATTGGGAGCATGAACCTCGTGAAGCCTACTTACCCATGTGGCGTTATGGCTATCGATACCTGGTGATTTCCCATCACTGAACACAGTGCATCCGGGCTGGTCCAATCGATTTGAGCATCATCGACATCCAAACTTCTACTCTCGGGGCTGAACCCTGCATCATGTAGGCAACAGCGGCTGGAATAACTTCAGTGCCTTTCCTGCTTGGATTGGCTGGCTGTTGATTCGCAAACACGTACCCTGAAATATCACCGGTCTCGCTGCATGAATAATCCTAAGCATTTCCAGTGCGTCCGGTACATGCTCAAGACGCTGACATATCGGGGGTGCTAGATCTATTCAGAATCCAAGTTCAGATGAGCCATGTTCATGAGGATTCTTGGTAGGTAGGTGTACCATGATAATCGTTCAGCAGCGCTAACAGCGAGTTCCGCCTGAGGGTACTTGCCAACATCGCTGGATCTGGTCATCAGACCATAGAGAAAGGGAAAGCAACGAGTGAAGTTGTAGACAAGAAGACGTTTCCGTAGTGCCTAGTGACGAATACGGTCGTCGATCGCAGATTTATGACATTCGGGACATGAATTCGACGTGGTTTTCTCTGTTACTGCCACTGCCAACAATAAGCAAGCCAGTCACCATACGGCAACCAATCCAACTCCGATTTCTCTTCGCTGTCATCAGCTGCCTCACCCTTGGCGTCTTTGCCTACCTTCGTCTTTCCGTCCCCGAATCCACACACAGCATTCCGGGTCGCTTTCGATCTAGCAACCATTCGCTCACTGGACATATACCCGTCATACCCCTCTCTGAAGCTATGCAATCCGTCAAGATTGTAGAAGCCGTCTCGAAGCAGACTGGTACCGTTATCTTCCTCCATGTAAGTGCATGAAAGTTCTTGTGCCCGTTGATCAAGCTTGAAGCAAGTGTATCATAGCTGATGCGTGTCTCTTGCCTCCGGTTCAGGGTCTCGGTGATGCTGGAACATCCTTTGTCCCGTTTGCAAAGGTTTTACAGCAGCAGCATCCTCACCTGCGATTCGTCTTTCCAACGGCCCAAACTCAACCCATTACTCTGAACTCTGGCTATCCTATGCCTGCGTGAGTACCCGTTGTAATATCACCCGAAGACATACCCTTGAGTCGCCCGCCCTGACTGAACAAAGCTTTTATCGCTCAGGTGGTTCGATATTAAGGATCTTTCTCGTCTTACAAACTCCATCCATGACGATGAGGAAGGCATGTTGCGATCGGTAGCCGCTGTCGAATCTCTTATCGAAAAGGAAATCAAAGAAAGGGGAATCAAGGAAGAGAGGATCGTCATCGGTGGCTTCAGTCAGGGCTGCGTCATTTCAATCCTTACCGCTTTACGGACCCAGCGTAACATTGCTGGCGTGATCTCACTGAGTGGATGGTTGCCGCTCAGCCACAAGATCGAAGAGGTAAGAATGTGTGAACATGGGTACACCCTTAAGACCGAGGCTGATCATACCTACTTTAGTTGGCCTCCCCGGGAGCGAAAAACCTGGCAGTCTTTTGGGGCCATGGGAAAGAGGATGGCGTTGTGAATTACAAGTGTACGTGTTGCGCGTTTTACCACTCTGGATGAGCTACTGAACTTGGATCAATCGTCCTCGATGATAGATGGCCAGCAATCATGCTCCCTCTTGCAATCACTTGAAGGCGTCAACCTTCCCTCAGTACCCACCGGTACCGCCTTTGCAAAGCCCGGTCTTCGGTTTGAGAGTTACGAAGGGTTAACTCATTCCCTCGGGGACAAGGTATATCCCACTTCTCTCGTATCGTATCTGCTGTTACATCAGACTGATAAATTATGTTGCACCATCCAGGAAATCCGGGATCTCAGTGAATGGCTTAAACACGCCGTTCGCGCATAGATCTTCAGGACATACCGGTCATGAACCGCCAATAGAAAAATTGACACAAACTGCAAGGCATATATATGAAATGTGTCATTCTACATGCCCAGATAGACTTCCGCCGAGTTCTTGCCATCGGGAGCTGCAAGTCCTTTCTGGCATCGTACGTCAATCAGCATCACTGCCTTGTTTGTTATCGTGAGAAATTACATAGTGCCGTCGAATTAGAGACTTAATTGGAGGTCACCCACACACGTGCTGTGACACGGGCGGTATTGGCAGAGCTATTGGCAGGCGATGCCATGTTATCGCAGTGAGTTGCCGTTGTGTGTATAGCGCGTGGGCTTTGAACCTGTATATGTATGCAGTTGCGATTCTCTTTGACCTTTTTGTGTCACGGTCAAATGAGCCGACAGGCAGCAGTGAACGTCTCTACACCCTTAACTTGCCCCGAATTAAGCTGTCATACCTGTGCCAAGGAGGTATCATTTCTCTGAGCACGCCGGAAGCAACACCACCACCCCGTTTACATCGTCACTAACTGCAGGATACCGCACGTTCAGCTCGAACATGCGTCGGAACGCGCAACTAGATCCTTTGTGTGACTCTTGGAGGCACGACGCTGGACCATGCCTAATCTCATGTCAGGCAAGCGACCGCTTTTTTCGCATAGGTATATGGTTAAACACGTTAAATCCCGCCCCACATACAAATTGTCTATCTAAAGGAGATGACTGAATCAAGCCACTTTACTCCGCTTGTTGGCCTCGGACTGGCCATCTTCCTCACCACCACTCATCTGTCGTTTTTTCCCATCTTGCGTGTCCAACGCTGGTATTCCTTCTTCTTCGTCCTCGTCACCGGGAGGAAGGCTGTTGTTCTCCTCGCTCCCCGCCGCCGCCGCCTCGTACGACGAAGCGCCGTATTCCCGTTTCGGCTGTGCTCCGTTCCCGATGTTGGACCTTGCAGCAGCCACACGGGGATCGGCGGGTCCACGTGCTTCCTCCGAGGCTGGTGCGGGCGGGACGCGGATATCGCTCGTTCGTAGAGCAGATGGTTCTTGAAGGTTGTTATACCATGATTCTGCTCCTGCTGCCGGTGTTCCCGCGTTGTGGCTCGGCTCGTTGGCAGTGGGCCAAGCGAAGCTTGCCGTCGGTGGGGCTGTATGGTTGCCAAAGGAGATTTGTTGGTCCGTTCGGGGGGTGTACCGTCCCCCGCTTCCTCCGTGATCCATCAAGGAACTTCTTGTTTCGGAACCGTGTTCATGGTTGGCCTGTTGCTGCTGCTGCTGCTGTTGGTTCGATGACGACATTCTCGTGCTCAGTTGATGAACCGCATGATCCATTCCGGACGCCGCGACCAACTCGTTCCAGTGCACCTGTTGAGCTTTTTGTTGCCGAAGGTAGGCCAGTTGTGCTTGTTGCGCTTGCAGAGCTGCCTGTAACTGTGCGGCCGCGGCTGTTCGTTGCCAGTCGAGCGTGCCGTCGGAGTTCACGCCTTGCGCCGGTGGCAAATGGTACGAGGTATAAAAGTCGATTCCTCCAGGATGGAGAGACGACCCGCCACCGCCACCGCTGGCGAACTCCCCAGCAGATATGTTTTCTGCAGGTAAACCATGTCGAGAAGCCGACGAACCGCCATAAGGCATCGATTCGGAACCGCCGGAAGAGCCGTTGTTGTGAGGAGCCATCGATGCTCGAGTGGGAGATGTGTTTCCTTGTTGATGTGCAAGGACGTCCAATCGCTGTGAATAGAGTGAGTTTAATGACGGCTGAGTACCGGCAGGGGCGGGGAAAGTGGTCACCGAGGGCGTGCGTGTACCACTTCGCATCGCTGCCCAGCTGGTCGAGTGTTCGCCGCCGCCTCCTCTCCCGCTATCTAGGGCACTGTCGGGTATATCGCTGCGTTGGCGGTTTCTGCCGATTCCCATCCAGGCAGGCGGGCCGGATAAGGCGTCGTTGGCGTGGAGACTGTTGTGGCCAGCGCTACCATTGGAGGCGTAGGGAGGACCCGAGATTCCCATTTGGGCTTGCATCTGGAGGAAACGGTACTGTTCAGCACGACGTTGCTGTTCCATTATCTCTTCCGATTCACGGGATAATCGGAAGGAAGCCACGGAGCGGTCGTGCTCTGGGGGAAATGACGAGGCGCCAGCTGCTGATATTCCGAATGTCGGTCGATCGGACAGCCGAGGGTCCACTGGACCCATACTGGGATCCAAGGCGGATCCATGGTGGAGTTGTTCGCCATTGCGGTCATTGTCGTCCATCGGATCTTGGAGATGTGCATAAGAGGGAACTGTTGCCTCTTTCCATTCGTCGCGTCCGCGTAGGCTCATATTGCCGCTGGCCGTAATAGGAGCACCACCATTGTTGATACCCGAGCCGGAAGCTGCCGGTACATCCTCATCGTCATCCGAGTTGTCGGCTCCCCCCGCGGCTTGTTGCGCCACAAACTCTTCTGGTTTTCTCCGTTCCACTGGCCCGGCATACTGAGAAACGCCACGGGACACGCTGGTTAGGGCTGTACATTACGGCCAAGGGAAATCTAGGGACGAACCGCATGATACCTGTCGATTGCGTTTTCCACAGACGACGCTGACGAGAACTCGAACAGCTTTCCAGCAGAGTTGAAGACGATGACGGATACCTAGATGTCGCGAACACGGTAGTGCAGGAATGAGCGAGGGATAGTCTCCAGTTGTCCTTCGCAAACGTGGCTGACCTCTGCTCCGCATAACACACTCAACTCCCATGCCTTTTTCATCAGCCCCGCCTTGCGCTTGAGAAAGGTAACATTGCGATTGCGGTCCTCCTGTGGCAGCCACGACTATCAGCGCCGGGCGGGTCTGCCGTCGGAGGAGGGGGGCACTTACCGCCAACCGCTTGATGACGATCTTCTTCCTGCCCATTATGCTTGGCGTTGGTATATTTAGGCCGGCGGGGGATATATTTAGCAGCAATTCCTACGGAGCAGCCAGTTCTTTGCGCGACGCAGCGGCGGGCAGAGCGTGACGGGCGGGGATGGACTGTGCTCGGAGTGGGGTCTATTTGTCGGGACCGTGTCACGGAGGGCGGGCGGCGACGGCGACAGTGGGCACAGCAAACTCCGACGCCCGCCAATCACGGCTGAGTTTATTTTGGCACGCAACTGCTTCCGGCATCGGACACTTAGGCGCACATTGACTGCGGGAATCAGTTTATACATCAAAATGATACAACAGGAGCGCCAGCTTTTCATTGTCATCCAGCGGCGGGACATCAACATATCCTGACCCTGGTTCCGACACTGTCCCCTGCGAGCCTGAGCGCGGTGGCACAGTAATTCGTAAGACCAGTGGCGCTGCGCGCTTCAGCGAGTTTGCGAGTTCCGAAGAACCGTCGATCGTGCATTCTACGTGATACTAGAAAACGAATGATGGGTGGAAATCAGCACAACGCTCCGGACCATGGAAACAGGGGAATATCGTACTTGACAGATGAGCCTCCGTGTTTGCACTGTTGGCCTCTTTCCGCCGCCTGCGTCCGCGAGCAGGTCACACCGGAACACATAAACCCCGCCCTCAAGTCGCATGTCGCCCGCGTACATCGCTTTTTCGGCTTCGATGACTGACCATTTTAAAGGTATCTGCGAGGCATTAGGCGTAGAGATGACAAGCCGCTCCCCATTCGATAGGTCTAGCGTATCGGTGGTGAGAGATGGGGGTAAGACCGTCATGGTTCTCACGAAACGGAAAAGGACATGGTCGGTTTTTGAGATGCACGTGCGGTCTTGTGAATTCGGTGGTACAATTCGCAGTGTGATCGGAACGAACAGTCGTCGAGTTTCAGTACTTGTTGATATCCTATGGTATTGCGGCAGCTCGTTGGCGGTTTCCCGACTTTCCGCAACAAGGCTGTCGCTGCGAGAGGCAGTGATCCAGGATACGTCGCCGTGTCGAGAGAGTAGTAGACGCGCGCCGCTTTGCTCGCTTGATCTGAGAAAATCTAGCCTGATGCCAGGTAAACGCGGTGGCGCAACGATGACTGGGATTTCCATCTTGATTCTGAACTCCACAACCATTGTCAGCGTACGGAGCTTATTATACAGTGATCGAGCTACCAGATGAGACGTACTCTGGATCACCGAAACCGCTTCGGAAAGTAATATACCATCTGATCTGACAACGGAGGGAGCCGCTGCGTCCCTCTAGCGATTCAACTGTCTCTTGGAATGTGGGCATGATGGCATGTCCATTCGTGTAGCAACTTGGTATGGCGATGTTACATCCGCCAAACAGTCCAACTCCCATGTCACGTTGTTCTTCCCAGTCAGTAGGAAGGACACCAGGGGCGAATATTGCTGGCCAGTGCGAAGATAAGCTGGAAGGTGATGGTTGCCAGCTGGGAGTGGAGGAGAGGTGGGAATCAGGAATAGCATGTTGCTCAGCTACTACCGGAGGATGACGCCGGTGCAGGGAGTGGGTGTCCAGAGCAGCATAAGAGTGATCGCTGTCCAACTCCGAGGTTGATGCGGTATCTTGACCGGCTGATCGTGTCGACAGCGGTTCAACTTTCTTGTGCGCTTGTTGGCCCATATGCTGTTCTTGTCGACCATGAGATCTGTACTGGAACAAAGGCACATCAACAGCGCTATCCGGTCCATCAGGTCCCCCTGACGAGTAACGGCGTGGAGGACTAAAAGGCAAAGTATCGGAATGGAGAGGATACTTTTTACAGAACAGAATTTCCCGCCTTTCCCGTACCTCCCAATCTCCCTTCTTGGGCCCCACCGAGTGGCGTTCCGGATAGGTCCAGACGCATTGAAGTGATAATACACTTGAGGTGTCAAGCAGTGGTCTCCAATTTCGCTCTATGAGTTCCGCCCGGATACGTAGTGGTTGATTCGGTCTTGCAGGAAGAGGTGACCACAGTGAAAGTCGCACAAATTTGGAGGTTTCAATGAGCGATGGTTGATTCAGGGCAATGCTGGATTCCATCGTCCTTGCAATACTAGTAGCGTCTTCACCTGAAGCACGTGAAGTCGTTGAAGCAATCTACAAACCTCAAGCTGCACGCAATTCCGAGATCTTCCCCTGGGTCGACCTCAAGCTGAAGAAAAGTCGCCGGGACGTGCGGTTTCGATAAATGACTTGCTAATAGTCCTATAATATTGGTGGTATCCTGTCTAGCTTCTCGCCCGTCCTCGAACGGAAATACCCTCGGTCCCCCGCCAAGACAGGGGCGAGAAGTTCGAAGCAGATTTCAACGTGAGAGACGTCTTGAAGATTGACTGGAAGCCGCATATACGGCACCGGACCATCATCCATGTCACACAGCAACGTCACCACCATCCACACAGGAGTGCGTGGGCTGAATGCCGATCGATGACTCAAGTGTCTCGGCTAGATCCGATATGCAACCGCCAGACATAACCCCACACGGAATATATATATACATACAGGACAATCCCCGACAATCAACGGCGTACAGAATTTCGCTGGCTGGGCCGATTCCGACGCAAGTTCTCAGGGAGATTGTGAACTACTATAGAAAGCCTGCGTGTGGTAACAGTCAAGAAAGCGTACATGGTCAACATGGCATATGATGGTACAGCAGATACAAGAGTTGGTACAGCCTCAATCATCTCAAGGGCTCCGCGGTTAACAGTTCTGTCACAGGGGAACGCCGTGATCAGTCGTGTCGGTGCATATCTCCTATGAAGCAGGAAGGAATCCTTACCATTAGCCTGTGTCTTTGCATCACCTTCCAACCCCTTCTCATCCGCGTCATTCGCTTTGAGGAATGCTTCGACCTGAATAGCAAGTTCGTTAACTCGAGGACCCCGCGGCGATGCACCACCAGCTGTTGACAACTCACCTCATCCATAATGCCCTCGTCTTCTGCACCGCCTTGGTCATCCTCGGGATCGCTATCCCCAATAGCATCAATCGCAAAGTTTGGACGATGCATCACGGCCTCTTGCGCCGCCTTGATCATGTCTTTTTCCTTTTCCTGCTGCTTTTCGACCCGTTGTTCCGAGGATTTAGTAGAAACAGTCGTTTGCACTGTTGCATTCGAAACGATGGACGAGCTCCGATTCCGTTGCGCTTCCATTTGAGCAGGATTGAGCAGTGATTCTCGTGTTTGTACATCGGTCGTTGTATGCACGGGATCCGTTTTACCGATCGCAGGCTTGCGCCATTCCGCATGACGACCGAGCGCTGATCCAATCCCATCGGCGAGCCGGTTGAATCTCGACTTGTTTTCATTGGTTAGCACCATGTTCATCAGACCGCCCACGAGCGTCTCCTGTTTGGCGTGATTCACGTGGTACTCGCCCTGGGATGCCTCAAGCTGGAATGAGGCTGCTAGATCGGTGCTGAAGAATCCTTCCAGTAGTTCATCGGCGAGGATCACCATGCGGAAGGTTGCCAGGTCTGCAATATGGAGCAGGTTAGCGCTTCCGTGAGCGACACAGAACGACGATGTCGACTCACTCAGGTAAGGGGCGTTATGCGGGGACGAAACGGATTCCGCCCTCTTTCTTGTTTCCGTAGCGCTCTTCTCGTCTAGCGCTACCGGCTCATCCAAAGGCATTTCTTTTGGTTGCAAGCTCTCTTCGGGAGCCGTAGCATCCCCGAAATCGAACGCGTTGAGGATGAATTTGGATACGGCAGCGAGATACGCGTCGCCCGGCTCGTTGCGGAAGATGAACTATTGGATGGAAGTGTTAGATTCTGGAAATGTGTTTTAGCCTGTCTGATCCGTCTTACAAGCAGTGACTCGGACAGCTGAATGACCTCGTCCTTTGTCAGATAACCGTCTTTATTGTTGTCGTGCTATACCAGAGGCTCTTTAGCTGTAGCTTCTCGCTCTATCGGTAAGAGGACGCTCACCAGAACGAAGAACCACTCTATAGATTCCATGAGCCCTCCCCAGAATACATTGTCAAGTCCGAGAACGACGTCCTATTGCACAGGGATTAATTCCACTAGTACAATCCGCGGAGGACGTCAGTTGACGGAAACTTACTTGCAAAGAGAGGCTACCCTGATGCGACGTATCCCACCAGTAGAAGATTCTAAACCACAGAAATACGGAACTGAATCAGCACAGGACTCTACGCACCCTCGTAGTGGGGGACGGGACTAACCGCTCGACAAGTTCATGCTCTGCCACACGTCGCGTCACCCGCTGCGAAAACGCATTAGCCACCACCGTCTCGTCCCGTGCCCAGGTGGCAATCTCGCTCAAGAAGATCTTGAACGTTTGGAGATCGATTCGAGTTTCCAGCTTGCCCGCTGAATCTTGCGCGCTACCCGGGGTAACGGGGAACAAGGGCGAGGCGGCGGCGGCGGCGTCGCCCGTGTTGTTCGGTGTGCCGGAAACGGAGGAAGACATGTTCCCTGGATTGGCAACGACGGCGCCGAAAAACTTGTCGTAGATCATGCCGACTTGGTCCCGTGAAAACCTGGCGGTCGTTTTCAGATTTCTGACGGCGGCGCGTTTGGAAAAGCTTTCGATTTCATCGGCGATGATCGCTCGGAATCGACGACGTTCGGAATGAATCGTGTCGTCGGTGATGACGTTGAATTCTCGGAAAGCGACGACGAGGAGTTCTTGGAAGTTGGTGATGGCGCGAACTCGTGGATCCGAGTGGGAGGGATGGGCCGAGTCTCCCAACGTGGCAAAGTAGTTGCGCATGGCGTGGATGAACATTCCGTCGTCTGTCACTTCCATTAGCTCCTCGGCGTTGATCTTTAGTACGGCTGTGGGAGAGTGCGCGTGCGTCAGTCGGGCTGGGCTTTGGGCGTGGAGGAATGCACGCACCTAGACCGATCTGGAACAAGACCTTGACGCCCATGGCGAGCACACAATCGACGATCCGGAACGCGAAGATCAATGGCATCGAGTTGATGTACAAGCTCAGGAACCAACTGTTTGTTTCCGCCAAATATATATGAGCAAGAGAGAAGGCGTCAGCGACTGTGTTGCTCGCCGGAAAATCAGCAAGGAAAAGGCACACGTACGGCAATGAAGCGACCGAGATCTGAACGTCCACAGACTGGAAATGTTCGTAGATCCCGGGCAGGCATTTCGCTACCAGCGACTCAAACACTCGTTGATCGAGCAAGGTACCTTCCATAGAGGGACTGGAACGTGCCGGACGGTTCAGCACGGGGATCATGGGTCTTTATATGCCCCTCCGCCGCGTCCCGGACGTACCTGTAGTATCCGGGGAACATCCGATCACACAACACTTCGAGAAGCCAAAATGCCTGTTCCTCGGACATGTAACTGTGGTTGCGGCACCCGTGTCTGAGCGGTGAGCACACAGCCGAGCTGTCTGGCGCGCGCCGAAGGGGGGTACTTACATGAGCAAACCGGCTACGACGATGTTTAGTGCTTGGCAGTACCTGTGCGGACGGGACAGGGAGGTTAGGTTGATATAGCGTGCGCGGGTGTGGGAGGCACCTACCCAAGTTCCGGGTTCCTAAAGCTATACGCTACCAAGACTCGTCGGAGTCGGTTCAGCCCTTCCTCGGTCTGGTACGCCTTGTACTCTGGTAGACTCCTGTTCAAGTCTTTTTCAATCTCGTCCGTGGATTGGGAGGTCTTGCCCGCGTTTGAGGATAGGAGGAGGGAATAGGTGGAGCGGTTGGCGTAGCGCAGGTCTGTTGGTGGGGCGGGGGGGGAGGGGTGAGGTTCGGCGCGATATGGCAGCGAACACGGGACTTACATATGGACCCACTCATGACCTCCCACAATTCGCCACGGAGCCTACTCGGCAGCCCGACCTGAAGCAGACGTTGGAACGGCGGGTAGCGCAGGAGGGTAAGATTCCTACCGTGCACTGTAAAGTAGTCTTTCCATAGCTTGAGCTTTGAGCGTTCACGGAGCTTGCGCGCGTCCCCCGGATAGCCAAAGAGCTCGCCAAGGCCGCGGAGGTAGGTTCCTTGTCCTTCTCCGCCGGGTCCTCGGGCGTCGGATTCTGCGGTGGATATGCGCGGGGGTGAGGACGGAGTCGGGGGCGGGACAGAGGTCGGGTCGAAGGAGAGTAGGTATTCAGAGTAGAGGCTTGGGGTGAAGGATTTGAGTTGTTTCATTTCCCATAGTTGGGCTTTGAGCGCGTCTCGGAGGAGGATGGAGAAGTGCTCTGCGGTTGGGAGGAGGGAGGTGAGTTGGAGGATCTGGGGGGGGGGGTTAGTCGCGGCCGTCGGGGGAGGCAGGGGTTAGTCGCGGCTGTCGGGCAAGGGACGGCCGGCCGGACGTACGATGCGCATGCCATGCCATGTTGCCAAGCTGAGTGCGAATACTCCTGCACGGCTGTTCAGCCGCTCGACCCGGCGGATGGTGTACAGCGGGAGGGTGAAACGCGCGGAGCGTTTGTCGAGGGAGAGGAAGCACAGGAACGGCGGGAGGAGGGATAGTTTCCCGGACTGCGGGGGCGGGGCGGGTCAGTTGCGGCGGGCGGGTCAGTTGCGTCCGGGCGACTTACGTAAACCTCGTCCTTTCCCTGCACGCTGAGGACTGCGCTGATGTCCATGTCGTGCCATCCGGGCGAGTCTGTGTGTGTGGCGGCGGTCTGGGCGGTCTTGGCGAGGACGGGCGCCTTTGCGTCGCCCGTGCCGCCCTGGAGGAGGGCCTGGCGTGTGGGCACGTTGAAACGCAGCCGGGCCTGGTCCTGGGTGGAGGGCTCCTGGTATGCGCGCAGGTGGAGCGGGAGGGACATGATGGCGCGCTGGGGGCTGGCTGGAGGCGCTGGGCGGGCGGGACGCCTGATGGGTGCATCCTGCCGCGGAGGCAGATCCGCAACAGGGCCGCGGAAGCAGATCCCAGGTAGGGGCCGCGGAAGCAGATCCGCAAGAGCAGATCCATATAGGGGCCGCAATAGCAGATCCCATATAGGAGGCCCTGCCGCGCTGTGATCGGCGCCCCCTGACCGCCCAGCTCCCATGGCGCCTCGCTTCCTGCGCCCGCTCCCCGTCCCGCCCGGGGTCCCGCAGCCCGCCCACGCCGTGCTCGCAGACGGCGAGGAGTGGCTCTGCGCACAGGACGACGTCGGACTGTATCTCGGGTGCGTCCTTCCTCCGCCGCGTCCTCGTCCGCGGCTGACCCAGTCGCCGCCGCAGAAGCCAAAAGATCCCCACGCATCAGGTGCTCTCCGTCCAGCTGACCACACATCGCCTGCTCTTCATCTGTCCGCCGCCGGCGGAGGGCCACCTGCAGCTCCGCTTGGCCGATATCCGCCAGACGGAACATTATACCGGATTCCTGAGGTCCAGCCCGAAGATCACGCTCCACCTTGGTCCTGCCCCGGCGGCGGCCCGGCCAAGGGAATGGACGTGTCGTGTCTGTGGGTTCTTTAACGAGCCTCAGGCGGATGTCGCCGCGGCGTATTGGTCCCCCACGGCGCCGTGCAAGTTGTGCGGCGTATCCCGGCCGGACGATCAGGAGGGGACCCCGCCGCCGACGACGCCCCTGGAGGACACGAGCCAGGTCGCCTGTCCACGGTGTACGTTTTTCAACAACCCCAACGTCGCGAGTTGCGAGATATGCGGCGCCAATCTCTCCCGTCCGGCCGCGCGCCAGGGGCAGGGAACGCCGGTGGTAGAGGTCGTGAGGATCAGTTTCAGACGGGGAGGGGATAAAGACGTGTATAGGCGGTTGAAGAGCGTGTTGGGGAGTCGGACGTGGGAGGCAAGGAACGGCGGCAGCGGCGGCGGCGAGATAACACCGGGCGCCGCCGCGGGAGGGGAACGGACGGCGACTCCCTCGCGCGGGATAGGAATCGGTGGGTCCGCCGTTTTGGCAGAGTTTGCGCTGGTGCAAGGCATACTGATCCCGCATATTCGCCGCCGGCAGATGGGATCCTCGCGACGATTGATTTGGAGAATCGCAGTAACAAGGACAACGTGAGGGATGCTTTTCAGGATTTGGAGGCGTTGATGGTCCGTGCGGGCGAAATGGTGAGTCGCGCGCGGTTTCACACGACACATGCGCGCTGAACTGCCTGCGTGCGTGCGTGCGTGCGTGCGCAGGTAAAACTCGTTCAATCCCTGAACGCCAAGCTGTCCGCCACGGGGAGCACGGGAACGGACCCTACGGAAGCAGAAACACGGACTTTTCTCCGCTCGTCGCTCGTTCAACTGGGCCTGCCCGCGCCCGCGGTGACGGAGCAGGACCCGGGCGCGCGGAGGGACGAGGAGGGGTATTTGGCCGCGCTGGCAAGCGAGTTGGCAGGCGTGTTGACGGGGAGCGGAACGAGCGGGGAGGGGCTGATGCGCGGGACGCAGGGCAAGGGGTTGGTCGGGATGGATGAAGCGTGGGTTATTTGGAATCGCACACGTGGCGTCTGTGAGTCGCCGCTTCGCCTCGCTGCATTGGACCATTTAATGACATCAAATACCTACACGCGGACGGGACGGGAAGCACTTGTTTCCCCGCAAGTCATGGCCAAAGTCGTCCTCTTGCTTCCCGCGCATACGCCGGCGGAGTGCACGGTCGAAAAACTACGGTTCCTGAGCGGACTCGAGGTGCTGCATACGCCTGGCTACTCGCCTCGAGCGTTCGCGAGGCGTGTGCGGGGCCGGTTGGACGCCGCCGCCGCCGCCGGAGGAGGAGGGGAGCCCTGGATCACTATCCTCGACATCGCGCTCAGTGAATCGCTGTCGGTCGCGTTGACGGACGAGATGATGGCGTTTGTGGCGCTGATCCCGGACTGCGGGGTGGTGAGGGACGACGGTGCGGCGGTGGGCTTCGGCGCAGGGGAGGGGCCGGTCGGGGAGAGATGGCACAGGGATTTGATCGCCGGGTTTGTGTGGGATGACCGGAACTAGGGTTGTATCCGCCTCGCTGTGACGTCATGTGGTGCGCCCGCGCGCGATGAAACGTGCTGATCGTGCATGTACGCGGTGGGGATGTTAGATGCGCCGTCCTTTGGCCCCTGGCTGTGCTCCTATTGTCCCTCCAGTCCGTACTGCCACGATGCCAAAGGACCCGCAGGACGACGCCCCGTTCACGCTCCCGGCCGACGGCGCGGACACGCCCCCGTCGATCCCCGAGCCCGGCCAGGCGGGCGAGCAGAGCAAGGTCCGCGTCATTCTGGGGCTGTTGAAGCGGTGAGTGGGCCGGCGGGAGAGGAGGGCGGACAGGGCTGACTGCGCGTTTCACAGCCTGATGGGCGTGTCTGATGTCGCAAACCTGTAAGCGTCGTGGCCCGGGCGCCGGGGCAAACGTGTTGACCGTCCTTGTTTTCGTGGGGAAGACGGCTGTCCCTGCCCGCATCGCTGCTCGAGCCGATCCCGAATTTGGAGTATTGGTCGTATTGTGACAGGGCCGACTTTTTTGCCGCGTGAGTCGAGAGGAGGGCGGGGGCGCTTTCACCGGGTGCAGCATCGGCTGCCGGAGACTCGTCTTGCTTCCAACGCGCGAGTTGGGAGAAAGACAGCAGGTCATGGATAGACGCGCCGTTGTCTCGCCGCTGCGTGACTTGCCTTTCGGGCTCTTGGATGACGCCGACCGACAAGACGTCGCGATCCAGACCTGCCAAAACATCCGCTAACCCGCTCCCCTCCCCTCCCCTCCCCTCTTCCCCTCCAGAATCGGCGACTCGCCAGACGAATTCGAACGAATCCTATCCGTCCTTCGGTTCGCTTTTTCCAAAGAACTTAAATTTGTCAGACAGCGGATCGGGAAACCGTATAATTCGGCTCTAGGTTGGATTTTCTCCCGTTTTCTCTCCACCGCTCGTTACTTACCCCGTCCCCGTCCTCGGTAGGCGAACATTTCCGCTGTCACTGGCGCGTCCCGCCAATTAGTATTCACCCACACACGCGCGAACCACTGGTTCGAACGTACCTGCACGATCCGGCAGATGACGAACCACTTCTCACGGCTGCTGGGGGTATCGCCACACCTTCGGGGAATTCGCCGGCACTTGGGCCGGCGGATGGAAGCGATGAGGCGTACGTGTTTCCTCTCCTGGCTGTCCTCTCCTTGACGAGTTGTCAATTAACGTTCGTCCGTCTGTAATTCGCACACAGTTCCATCAGATCGTTTGCGTCCAAGACGAGCGCAAGGGTAGGAAAGCCGGTCGGCCCAGGCACGCTGTTGAAGAGCATGTCGAATTTGAGCTTGCGGCAGGGCGCGCAAGCGGCGCCCAACGGGAACGGAAATGAGAACAGCGAGACAACAGGGGAACAGGTCGTCGTGTTCCTCGTAAGTCGCTTATCGTGCAGGACCCCGGTTGAGACTGTGTTGACGTGAATGTCCTCCTCGCGATACAGTGCGAACAAGTATCACATCATCCTCCCATCTCCTCGGCGTATTATGCCTGTCCGGAGAAAGGCGTCGAAATGACGTGCGTCGACCAGATTTCCGCAAAGGTCTCTGGAATGAGTGAGTGTTTCGTGCGGATCGTCGGCTGAAAAGGCTGTTATTGATGAGGCTGCGTATGACTTGTCTCGCAGCGGTACAAGTTACACCTGGCGAAGCAAACAAGGGCTTGTTTATCAGCCTGAGTGAACCGTCTCAAGGCGCAGGAGAGGTCAGTAACGTGCGAGAGGGCAAGATTCACGTCCAGAGTAGTGACGCTGATGCATGGCCTGTGCGACATATGGCCGACTTGGAATAGGAATATCAAGTCACGCATCCGATAGCGCAAGTAAACGGGATCCTGAAAGGAACGTTTTACGGTACTGTACGTCGTTCGGTCGCTCTCCACGTAAACCACCCGACTGACGCAGGTTTACTGCGCCCGTAATGCTATCATAGATCGGGGACAAAGTCATCGTGACGTGTCGCGGTGGAAAGCCGGGGATGAAACTGAAAGCCATCATCGAGTACCGGGACGAGGTTGGTACCTTCTCCAATTTACTCTATCCCTGGCGAGCGACCGCTGATCCACGCTTTTCCACGCTTTTCCTATTTCCCCCCCCTCCTCCTGGCGCACAGTCCTGGATCGGTAAGCCCAAGTTTGCGCTCGAAGGCGTCGTTTTCAGCTATAATCCGGACAAGGCAGACGAGAAAGACTGGTCCAAGATCAAACAAGTGCCGTCGGATCGTGTTGTGGCGAATATCGAAGGTTCTTGGCGTGTTTAACAATGCGGCAAGACCACGA